>DWJZ01002398.1:0-19598 GCA_018249125.1 Asbolis capucinus
CTAATGGCATTGTCCACCAGTCAACCCTGGATGGATGTGGAGAATGCTGATGGTAGGTGTTTTATTAATATTAATTAGTTAAAAGGTGGTTCCTAATTTGTCATAGATTTGTCTTATCGTTAACATTCTAAGAAATACATTTCGAAATTCATATTGTAAACATCCATTCGTAGATCTACGAAAAATTGGTTTTCTGTATACCTATTCAACCCTTCTTAGTATATTATAATTGGTTGACAATAAAACAACTGATGAGCATGAATAAATATTTATTTTTACAAGCTTTTATTTAACTTGCAGTGCATGTTTGTATCTTAGTATGCTATGTGTTCGGGTCAAATCTGGCAAGCTTAATTAAACCAACTTCCTCCTACACAATGGAGGTGAAATGTTCATAAGGCTTTAATCCTGACAGCAATGACAATGTATTTTTATGATAAGTTTGACATGATACAGGACAGGATTGGCTCCAGACAAGGAAACTCCTCGCCTGTTATCAACACAATTATTAAATTTTATGTATTTTTGTATTAGGGGTCTAAAATTAAAGCTCGTGTCTTTAAATATTTTAATAAACTATTTAATTAAAATACGTATAAATGACTACTAACTTATATCTACATATATTATCAGTAAAATTAGTCTCATAAGTCAGTGTTCTGAACAAACATCTGCCGTATCTGGTTTAACTTCAATTTTCAATATAATATCTATGAAAAAACTTGAGTTAATTGTCCATCAAATTGTCGTAGTCTCTATAAAAAATATATACATAACATACTTAGGACCGGTTTAGGTAATTAAGGATTTTGAGAGCAGTAACAGTCACAATGTATTAGGTCCAGCGGCGACTATGACTTTTTGTCTAGGATTTGTGGTTTACCACGAGTGTTATATGCACTGTCTTATTGTGATTTTTTGATATTGCAACCTTTTGTTTTTTGACCTGTGAATGAAGCTATCTGCGCAATTTTTTTTTAATATACAATATTTTTTAATATATATAATACAGTAAAATTTACATTTTATTAGCTTATTGATAACAATATAATTGTTAGAAGATTGTTGGCGTGATAAAATCCGTGACAAAAAATCACAGCGATAGCCAGACGTAACTTAATAGTTTTAAATACTAATTGTCCAATAGATTTAGTATTAACGAATGCATGAATATAATCAACAAGGATCCGCCCGCGTCTGCTCCCGCGTGGTATGTCATGGATACCTTGATTTTTTCTAATTTATCACCAATTACCATAATATTTCAAACAGTACACAAAAAATTTAACAAGTTATATACCAAAACCTTCCTCGGGAATCGCTCTATCTATTGGTCTAAACCGCATAAAAATCAGTTCAGTAGAGACTGAGTTAATCGCAAACAGACATACGTGATGACGGCTTTATTTTATAATATACCAGCACCCGGCGCGCGTCGCTATGCATCAAGTCATCAACCACGTGTCCGATCGATATCATTTTGATACCATACCTTTCCAAAAAAATCTGAACAAACTTGCTAAAGACACCTGTGCTCTATCTCCTACTATTTCGGAGTCCATAAAAAACAAACAATCAAACAAACTCACAAATAAACAAACATTCATTTATAAATATACATATGTAGATAGATAGCGATGAATAAATTAAATCCTAATCTAGTAAACTATATTACTCCTGTAAGTGAGTCCTGCGTTATGATAAATCCAACTATAATGAGGTCCGACATCTGTGTACACTACGTAGTATTTAGGATCGCATTCAACTTTAGGTAGACTGATGCCGCATTTAGAGAGAACTCCTCGTAAGAACCAACTGATCTGGTGGTCTACTTGCAGTGTTGGGACTACAAGGCCACCTCCGCTATCGCCGTTCCGAGGATTGATGCCTAGTGGAAAGAAAATGTATTTAATCGACTGCAATAAATGAACGACGTTCTCAATTCGTGTGTTTTTTATGTATGTATGTTACTTCAGAACTATTTACAGAGAAGACCGATTTTGATTTTTTTTTTTGCGAAAGCTGTGTCATGTGAACTTATTCGTACAATTTGACATCTGAAGTTATTCGTACTATTACGATCGAATGAATTAGTAGGTAAACCTCATTTTGCTCGGTGGTAGGGCTTCGCGGAAGGATTACTATCTTTTTGTGAAGCCCATCTGGTTGGCTACCACCTTCTTACGTGAATCAGCCACCAAATGATTCGTCGCGTTCCGGCTGGGGGCTTAAGAGCCAGGTCTCCTCTTTTTCTCCCCGTTCTTCAGTCATCCTCCTTCCCAGTCTTCTTCTGTCACCCGTCCTGAAGTGGTTTGTTGTCGGTGTATCTGCGATAGCAACTGATCCCAGTTGCATTAGCAATGTACCGCTTGTTTCTTTGTTCTTGTTTTCTTGTTGTTTCCTTGTTTCTTTTTCTTCCCCGCGTAAGCGGAGTCTATTACTTCCTTCCCGGCAGGCAACGCATTAGGAACACCCCAGTCTGGTGTTAATAATGTCCATGGGCGACGGTGATCACATACCATCAGGTGACCTTTCTGCTCGTTTGCCAGCTTATGACATAAAAAAAACTATAGTATTAATATTTTATTACACTAACTGTAATAAGTAATAGGTACTTGGAACTCGTATAAGTAAACTTAAGATCATGAATTCAATCTATTTATTAAGGATCATTGATTACCAGTTTTTGCTCAAAGAAAGCCTGAAGCACTCTGAGGTGGCCTAGTATGGTCTACGCTTACTCTAGCAAAAGTATACTCGTATTACCATGCTGCGAAAATTACGGGCACGATTTTGTCATCATCACTTGATGTTTAAGTCAGTTGAAACTATTTTTATAACCAGCGTCTACTCTCATGTATGGAAAGGTGACTTTTTTCTATACATGTTGTAATTTACTTTCGGGAATTGTAGCTAGAGTTTTAAACCCAGCTGTTATCCTTGTGCTATGGCCCACTAAAGTAACGATCTACTTACCAGAAGTTGGTCCGAAACCGGCGCAGAATGTAAACTCATTTAATAAGTTTTGGTAAACGTTTGGAGCATATGAGAGGCAGGTAGTGTCGTTCTGCACCACTATATTAGTAGCTCTTAGTGTATCAGATAGTACATTTTGTTCTGTTGTTCCAAAACCAACCACCTAAAAAACAGGGTTTGCAAATTATTTGGTGTTTTCACTAATAAACTAAAATAAATAAATTGATGATAAAATCAAAAAAAAAATCAAAATCTCATTTATTCTAGGGAAGTTATGTATGTCATGTAAATGAATACATTGCTTGATTTTATACACGCGATTGAGATAAATGTTTTATCAAATCAAATTATTTATTTCGTCGTAGGAAATAATAGTTCTCTCGTCGTAGGAAATTATGATAGTTCACAAAACCACTTTACAAATAATAACAAGAATTTACAAGTATAGAAACCTAAAATTATTGAAACAAGTTTTTTAATTTGTAATGGATGTTTGTATGTTAATTTCTTCGGATCAAATCTTAAAAACTTAATGAGACCCACGTCCTCTTTCACTGCGGACCTGAAATTTTGCAGTCTCCGCCCTGATGACAATGAATTTTTTGATTGTTTATTCAACAAGTTATTGTTCAGGCTTTAGACAAGGGAACTTCTCAACGGTGTTAGTTATGAAATTTTGAGTTTTAGGGTTGTATACTCCGTAGTCAAAGCTTGTTTTCAAATATTTTAAATCAGCGTATTAAAAAAAGATCATAACTTACGGCAGCTTCTCTTCCAAATAAAGCCGTTTTATCATAAACCGGTCCCCAAATACATATTGGTTGTACATATTCAGTGAATGTGAACTGTTTTACAATAATAATAGCAAGATCAGACGTCGCCAAGGCTGTATCGTAACCAGGATGTAAGATTATTCGCTCAGCCTGTAATATTTTTACGAACAATTAAACACAACATGCAAAAATCTCATTTAGTAGTACATCTAATATAAATGAGGATATAGTTAGAAATCTAGCAGTCAATTTAGAAGTTTAAGAAGAACATTTAAAGGAGGAAGGAAGCTGTGCAGAAGACAGTCATAATACTGGCCAGAGCACGCTTATGGAGGCTACTATTAACATCGTGGATGTCCAGACCAGTGTGACAGGAACAAACAAGAAGGACGGATCATACATAATGAAAGACATCTCTTAGCAAGGACAGAAGAATTTTAACAAATCATAATAAAATCAACACTACTAAAAGATTTTAGTCATACACTTTTCTCAGTAATTAGATTATCTTTTCGAGGTAAAGGATCAATTAAAGTTTTCTTGTAACTTTAAGAAATATCAAAAAGCTACAGTTTTATTTCATTTCTTATCGACACTACTATTTTTTCCATTGTTCTTACTGTGTTAGACAGATTTGATTAAGTTAAATTGTGATAATTATTGATACTAATATAGCCAATATTAACAAATCTCCTAGCAAACGTTGCACTTTCTTGTGGTTTTATAATACTTACAATAAACCTCTGAATCCCAGGTGGATTAAGTTCTTTAAGGTTGGTGATACCTGCTTCCACTATTATCTGATTCGCTGGTACCGAATTATTGTTTAAAAATATACAATGTCCAGCTGCAAAAAGTAAAAGAATACGATGCTTAGATTGATCTAGTGAGATCAGCATTATAACTGATTTATCATTATGCACAAAATTGTCGTGTTGAAGTTCCATATCTTTCCCATCATCGAGGATGTGTTGCTTCTGGCAAAGTATTTTTCAATAGTTTTAAAATGTGACGTAATTTTGATCAACCAATCATAGAGTCTTATTTTGACATTCTCAACCACTCTTAAGTTCAATTGAAGTTTTAGAAATGAAAAACAATAAAATATGGCTTCTTATGGTTTACGTTCTCGGTGTGTTTATGTGTGAGATGGATGCAAGAAGGTTACAGATGTTAAGAGTCTGCAATAATCTTGACTGTAAATTTTCTTATTCGACAAGTATCGATTCCTCTGGAGTTTCTAATAATTTTGTATAGTTAGTGCCAAGTTAAATTGAAATTGTACCTGTCAACACAGCTATCGAGGATATGATGTTTCCTCCACATTGATATACTCTTTGCTTTCCAGGTTGTTGGATAAAGATAGCCACATGCCAAGGCCAGTCGCCATTTTGAGCTTCAGTACGTAGAGACGACAATTCTGCACGGTTTAGGGATCGTCTTCCGCAAACATGGCGATATTTAGTATCCTCTTTTTTGGTTACATTTAGTGATGCTATGGTTTGTTTTAGCTGAAATAAAGAGACTTTTTCCGATTATTATTACTCCAATTATCATAAATACTGATTAATCAATAAGTTATTCAAAAAGTTGAGGAACATAATAAAGAGATTAAAAATTAACTTTATAATATGCGATATCATGTAGGACACAATTTGTCACACCTTTACAGCAAATCTTAGCTTTAACGCGTTCAGTACTACGCTCGGGTCCCTCTTCATAACGTAAAAGGCCTTTCTTCACATACGATGGAAAGGTTAGCGGTCTACCTAAGTATTGGAAGGCCTCTGACAAGGTCTCAAGACTGCCATATAACGATAATAGCAAGGACCGTACTTAATTTCTATCGATATGTTACCTTCTCTTTTAAACCTACACATGTATGATACAAAACAGATACAAAAAGAGAAGCTGAATAAATTCTGTAAGTAAAATATTGAGCAACCAAGTAGATTTAGTGAAACGAATACAATATGAAGTGGAATAAATAATACGTTTATAACGAATCGGAATATTCTTAACGAAATATATATCGCAATTTCACAGGCGAAGTCGGCTCACAAATTGCAAGGGGTTGTTATCCTACAAAGAGATATTCGCGATAATCAAAGGAATTCTCTTGTCAACGTCTTGTTATGCGGATGCAAGAAAATTGGACTTATAAAGTTTAAGCAATAGAAACAAGCGATGTTCTGTGACACATATGGAGATAACCGAGTTATATGAATAAAGTTGTTCCTTTGAAATATTGATGAGAGAGTTAGGTGTACGTATGTAAAATATTTTATTCTTTCAACTGGTCAACATTGAAACGCCTGTTTGAGTACAGCACCTCACTAGGCCTAGGGCATAATGTACCAAGCTGCTCCAATGTGGTTTGGTGGTTAGAGTGGCCAACCTCAGTGCGGAAAGTCTTCATGTCAATTGAAGATGACTGACAAGGATTAACGACTGCTATCTACACTGCTATCAACAATCAAAACTAGCTGTACTATTCTAGGCACTAAATAATTTTCTGCGATTTGGATGCTTCCAGCCGACCGCGCCCGATGTCACTTAACTCGCCTAGACGTTTATGATGGATTTAAGCCGGGCTATATAATATAAACCCTTCAAATATAATTCACAACACACGAGCCTGTTGGTCTAGTGGTTGGTGAACCTCACTGTTGGGCATTAGGTCGTGGGTTCCCACCTAGAACATTTTTTTTCTGCGATATACGAAAATATTTGTGCTGTGTGTATAGACAAAATATTGAAGTAAATTAAAAATAAATATGTATGTTTAGCAGTTGTCTGATAACCATAATACATGCTAATGCTTTAATAGCTAGTATGTTAGTTATCCTAAGATATTTATATAAAACTAACCTCCACCCGCAGCTTCGCCCGTATGATTTATTGATTAAAAGTAGCTTATATGTTCTTCCAACATCTGTGCCAAATTTTATTGACATACGTTCAATTGTTTTTATGTGAAAGACAAAGTGATGTCCTCATAAACTTTTGCAGTTATACCGTTAGTAAGAACGTACCTTAATAGAGTCATCACATAATGTAACATTGTTGAATCTGAACTTTGTAACAACTGGAACCGATAGTGGGGTAGCCTCGTTGATAGAAACGTAGAAATAATACTCCTTCGGTAGTACGCCGGTTGGTTTTATTGTAAAATCATGGAAATCGTTCGTCGTTGTCACTGTGCTGTTTATTGCAGACTGAAAACCAATGTCGGTAAAAACATACATATGAGAAGAGTGCGCAATATAAGAAAAATGTCACAAAATTTGTACAAAACGTAGGTATTATTTTGGATAAAATCATTATCATATTTTGAATGATATTAACGAAAAGATGTATCACCTGATGTTATGTGATCCCGTCACCCACGGACAACAAAAGAAGAATAGGAAGGACTGCCACAGGACAGGGTGAAAGAAGAAATATATTATTTCATCGATTAAGTCAATTTATAAAAGCAGTTTATAATTGTTATTAAATTAAAAATATTTTCTTAAGTGAAATAAATGTGATACTAAAATTTAATTAAATTTACGAATGCTTTATAATTTTTATTGATTGTTAGCAATTTTTTTAATAACTTCTTACGTGAAATAAATTTGATTCATTTATGACATTATTTTTTCTAAAGCTTTTATTCGTATTTGATTAATTGTTATTAAATTTAAATTAATTATTCATGTGAAACAAATTTATTTCATGAATTAATCCAAATTTATATGTACACAATATTATATCTGCGAGCTTTCAGTCATGAAACAATTTTTCTTTATAAACAAATTATAGAAAAGAAGTGACAAAATTATACTTACACCATATAAAAGGACCTGTTGTTTAAAACTTAACTCGATTTCTGGATTCAAAACTTCCTGATACAATCCCAGGTTTATGAGGGCACGCCACAGCTTATCCGTAACCTTGTCAAAATATAGGGCCCCGAGGCCACATGGGTCGTATCTAGTCAGCACAGGTCCTTTTATCGACATTGATGTCACAAAATTTACAGTCAAAATGAACACAATACATCGCTCAAGTACTTTGAACATCGCGAAAAAAATACAACTTTTGAAGTGAAATCAAAGTAGAAGGAAGCTGATGGAGTCAGCTTGCTTAATAAAATAAATAATATTACTTTGTGACTATTAGTTATAACGTCGACCTTATCACTTGGAAAATACTGGCAACTAAATTGTTATTGTGTATAAAATCAGTATCACCTTTATTATTAAAACTATTTGATTATACAGGGTGTGTACTGTAACGCGCTTCGTACAAATTTAAAGTTATTCAGTCTTGCTTTTCTTTATATAAGTGAAAGTTTATTGACTCATTATTTGTTTAATGAATACTAGTTAAAGTCCATTATTAATATTAATCGGGTTATTATTCAATTACTCACTTTATGTAACAAAGAAATAAAATAACAATTGAAAGGAATGTATGCCACCAGACCTGATATGTGACCTACTGACCTCAACAAATGTTGTTACTACAATAAAAATGCTATACTGTGACTAATGCGTCAATAACTTCGCTGATGGTCATCCTGTACTTACTTGACTAATCCTTACGGACTCAGCTATACTCGTTGCAAATTAGATCTGGAATTTTTACCATACACACTTTTCAAGTTAGTATTCTTTCAGACTTGTCAAATTTACATTATTTCTTTTGAAATTAAAGTTGAAAAAGTTTTTCAACGTTACTGACATTTCTATAAAAGCTTTGTTAAGATAGTTTTTCTATTAAGTTAATGAATACAACTTAAGTTAAGTAACAACTTAAATAATATTCCCATTAGTAGACCTCCGTGACATCAAACAGTTTGTGCAGAAGATCAGCGCTAGTTGTCCTTGGACTCCATTATAATGCTGAGCAGTATCCATCTCATAGGGAATATATGAGTACTTACCAATTTTATGTTTCATATTTTTTCGTATTATGTTTCCCTTTTTATATTCTAATTGTTAGTGTATTCCTTATGATTAAATGATCTTTCTTTCTTTCCATTAATAAACCTTAAGCAACATTCTCACTTATTTGTGATTTTATGAACACACTGTACACTATCACAACTTGACCATACATCGACAGGTCATGAGTACCAATTATTCCTTGAATCGTTATCTATGAGAACTTTAAGTAAAAAATTGTTCTGTGAAACATTGTCTGTTGTATTTTAGTTTGATACACTTTTATCAATTCTTAAAATACATAAAAAGAAGATAAAATATGTTTTTCTTGTTACTCCAGATTCGTTGATTACTGAGACGTTACGTATAGCTCTGTCATATTTCTGGGGTTCGTATCCCAGGCGTAGTAAGACTTATTTGTAACATAGTTACACGCATTACAATATTAAAGTTATTAGTAAATTTGTGAAATCCTTATCCTACCTAATATGGAATCCTTTTTAAGTATTGATGGATTTTTATTCCTTGCTCACACAAAACCTACTGAAAGTAGCTAAATAAAATTTGGCATAGAGATTGGAATACATATGCTACTTTTATTTATGCACCATGCGAGCGAAATAGCGTACAGAAACTAGTCTATTTATAAAGAAGTGGTATGTACAAGAATTCTACCTATTTAACACGTTGAGTGCGATACCAGATCTAAAACGCCTTGTCTTGTTTACAGTGCAGCTAAGTAAGGCATAGGCTATTTAGTGGTTCGTAGAACCAAATTTCAATTTGATCTGGTGTAGGAATAATCTAGAGTATACTCGTATATAGATACTAGACATTGCCCTTACTTATTCTTATTAGTATATTATTCGTATTATTAGTATAGATATCTAAAGTATTATTAAAATAGAGCTATGTACCTGTCCTAATATAAAGTTCTTAGAGTTAGTAACCACTTGAGAAATAATATCTTGTCTTACAAGTCTGGGGTTTAATAAGCCCTGTACCGCCATAATAGAAGTTACCTGAAGCCGACGAATAAATAGAATAGTCAGTACGAATTTGTTAAATGAGCAACGACCACATCATTCAACTATTTGCTACAGCTTGCTTTTTAACTCCAAGAATATTTGATTTCATTATTAAATTGCGTGGCATTGAAAAATGTACTCGCATGAGTACAAAGCATATCTCACAGGCGAGCTGAGGGTGAAATTTGACATTGTTAAAGTTTGTAAAGTGAAAGTATGTTCAACATTTTCACTTTCATCATCAAACGTTATTTTTTAAACAACATTATGATTAATATAAAATGAGGGTAGGATGACGCAGTTTGAGGGTATTTACGCGACATGGTTTTTTATGTCTGAAAAGCTGATAGGTTGGTTTGTCTGCAACTAGCCCTGAGCATGTTTTTTTCCACCTTTGAGCCTAGACCATACTCCACCACGCTGCTCCAGTGCGGGTTGGTGGAGATACCGGAACACAAATATCTGTTTGTGTGTCAATTTCTTTTTGATTTTTTACTCTCAAAACTACATCTGTCAGCATTATCATTTATCATTATGGTACTTTCATGAATAATAAATTATTTTGGTAACTGTACGTAAAGCAAAGCTATATTGAATCCAATCTGTTAAATACAGCTTAATTCTAACTCAAAATAAATGTCAGTGATATAATTATATTTAATATCACTACTGTGGTTAGGATCCACACAAACAAATAATAATTATGAATTCTACTTCAGGTGTTAACTAAAAATTGGATGTTGTTACACCGAACGCGAACATTTCGTATGACATATGTTTTTCTTATAATAGAATTTCGATAGAATATAGTCTATCGAATGAGTTTTAAATAAATTAAATAAAATATGGTTAGGGTCAATAATAAACTATATAAAAGACTTTTCTTTTCATTTTCATACCTTCAATATTATTATATTCTCATAATAATGTCGGTGGAATTTGTGTTTAGTTTTTGGAAGTGCACTTTATTTTTATATTAGCTGAACATGCTAAAGATATTAAATTTTGTATTATTAATATCAACATTTTTGAACGACGGCTCATTACTGTAAACTGCAAAATAATTATTATAAATATTATTATACATTTGTTTGATATTATAGTGGACTGTATTTTATTACACTCAAACTCAGCCCATCGCAGATGCTCTCTCCGTCTCCCTGGAGTCTTTGGAGTAGTTACAGGCAGGTGATGATTCTAAGTATGATTCCCCAAATCTTTCTTGACATTGGCGATGGCGATGGATATGGGATAATTAGCTTGCACAACATAAGGTTTGTGATATTGCATACGCGACGGCGGTTGTCGTTCGACTCTCTTGCGGTTGTAGGCGAACAGTGCCCTCTATGACGGGCAGTCGTAGCAAGAAAACAGATAGGTAATTAAAAGAAATTCTTTATTATTGGTGCTTCCTAACTCTCTAGTAGAACAATACGGAACACCATCGTTTCTCGGTGATACTTTTCATAAATTTAAATGCCATGGCCCAAATAAAAACTTATTAAATAAATACAATTCCATTCAGCAATTCGGTACAGTGTGAGTGCATTCCGTTTTTAATAAGTTTATTACGAGAGCGCCACTAACGAACGGTTGCAGGGACGCAAATTGACAATAAATAACAAATGGACGATGAAGCCACCCCTTTGTCTATAAATCTGTTTGGCATGCTAATTATAATTATACAACTTGTAATTTATCACAAACGCGTTCGTTTGTACAGGGAGCTTTAGTTTAAAACTGATGAATTAAGGAGAAAGGGACAATATTTAACACACAGACAGAGCTGTACACTCCGATTACGTGTATCATCGATAACACAATTAAACCGAGAACAAACGTTTATGTGTTACTCATATGCATGACTTAACCGGGAATCGAATGCCGGATTCTCAGCTTCACAGACCGGGTTACTATGTATGTATATCTAAATGTGTGTTAGTATGTTTTTAAATTGATCAAAACTTCTCTATAACAGTTTCACACTTAGTTTCGTATTAGTCTCAGTTCCATACAATTTATTCTTGAAAATAAGAGACATTTTGTATTATGATACAATACAACGGGACTACAAGATAGAGGATTATACATACATATTTGCCGTAAGAACGACTGGAAATAAATGTACGGGAAATAATGTAGTTTAAGCAATTGTAACTATAATTTTTGTTACAGGTATATAGAATAATAATTACATATCAATTTAAAACATGTACTGATTTTCTTCTCTGTCTTCCTTTTTTGTTTTTTTTTTTTTCTCTTTCGACTTTTCTTCTTCTCAATAAAGGATCTTTTCGAAACGGTGAAGATTATAAACATCTTAACAGTTATTATTGGTAGTAAGTATTACTAATACCTACGTGAATAAAAGAATTATTGACTTGATTTGTAAGAAAATCAGTAAAAATAAATCGCTACCCAACATAAAATATATTTTAATTGTCCATTAAATTCTTATACACTAGTGTTTAAAGAAACAAAAGAAAATACAAACTAAATTCACGTATAATTAAAGTGAACGAGCGAAACCCGTGGAGGCGACATTTGTGCCCACAATAATGAAAACAAATAAAAATCATTACATACAGTTAATGATAATGGAACCATGCGCCACTCGTTAAACAGCTGAATAAATTACTTAAAATGATAGTGTACACAAATGTTCTGAAATTAAAACGTAACATTTTAATGCAATTATAATAATATATTTATTTAGACAACTCACACACTGCTATCTGATCCCAAACTAAGCGTTAGCTTGTACTGTGGTGATCAAACAACTGATAAACATACATATATATAATTTTAAAGGCTTATATAGATATTTACACCCAGAACAAACATTCCAGCTCATCACAGAAAAGTTTGAACTGGGTGGGAATCGAAACCACGACCTTCTGTAGCAGTCAGGTTCACTAACCACTGGAACAACCGGCCTGTCAAATATTACCTATTACTAACCTATCAACCGCTAGTAAAAATTACAGGACCAATTCCTTGCTTCAGAGGGCACGTACAGCAGTCGATCGATAGTTATCGTTATATAGCAATCGTTAAACCATATCGGTAGTCTTCGAGCGGCATAAAAACTTCTAACAGTCTTCCTCCTCTCTCCACCAACCCGCATTGTTGCAGCGTGGTGGAGTATGTTCTAGGCCTCCTCATTATAAGAAGATACCCGTGCTCAGTAGTGGGCCATCAATCGGTTAAATCCTAATTACCTATATGATCTAAATTGGTTACGTAATACCTAATTAGATAACCTGCTGGGGCGTTTTATTGTATATGCTATTGTCATGAACTTTTCTAGACTTCCACAACCAATCATTTAGTTTTTATAAGGTGATGTTATTTATAATATAATATTTATAACTCCACCTTAACAAAAAAAATTTGAAAGCTTATTATTTCTTAAAAGGAACCCTTAAAAACTCTTTGACTCAATATGGCTTTTAAAAGACCTATTGTACGACAGTATATACTATGGAAATACTAGGGTCCGACCTCGGCTCCGTTCGCGTGGTACCAATGTTAATAAAAAGTACGATAAGTTACTGCAGACCATCAACTATTTCCACACAAAAAACACGTCAATCCGTTGTTCCGTTTCGACGTGAAAGACGAACAAACATACAAAAAATCTTTTACATTTATAATATTAGTGTGCATATGAATTATACAAAAAATCATCCTTGTAAGGGTACTTTGAAAAAATATAGTTTTGGAGATTTTATTAGAATAAAATCTAGAAAGTAATAGATTACTTTCTAACCGGTAATAGGTATGTATTATCTATCTCATTACAGCTTTCCAGTATTAGTAGCCTCTGCGCTGTGCGGACAGACGGACAAAGTGAATTATGAACTTGCAATATGAACCCTACAACAGAAAACCTAGAAGAAAATGCTTTAAGTGTCCTGGTTACAAATGGATAGATGGATGTTTGTTCGTCTTTCATGCAAAATTGACTGAACGGATTTCAATGAAATTTGGCACAGGCATAGGTCTAGAAACAAGCTACTTTAACATACCACATAGACGAAGCCGAGGCTGAAAACTAGTTAAAAACAATTAATGGAGCACCCACGGTACCATTTCAAACGTTGTTAATAAGTATTTGTCGAGAGAAGCATTTAATTGAATTTCTACTTTTATAACAAGTTGACTTCAATAACAAAACTGTTGCAGACCTACAGTATACTTAAAACTAAAATATTACTTGGACTCGGTCTCGCTACAGTGGTAATTTCATTTAACCAGTCAGAAAGACCTTTCATTTATAGGGAACTGAGAACTACTGAGAGATCAAATGACTAGTTAATTACATTAGGCGCTGCTTTGGAGACATTTTGTTGATAAATTGGATGAAAAATAAAATTGTTCTGGACATTAAAGAATACATGTTTAACCTTTAACTCATAAAATCTTTAACTCATTGACGGCCCAATACTGAGCATCAGTCTCTCCTCATCATAAGGAGGCCTAGAGATACTCCAGCATTCTGCTCCAATGGTGGTGGATTTAACATAAAGACACCTAAAAGATCATAAGCCAAAAACAAACGTCCATCTGTCCAGGTACACTCTGGCAATGTCACTAGTAAAGCTGGAGAGCCACATTTTGATTACTTTACAGTTAGTTATTACCGAAATGAACAAAGCTATTATATTAGTACAAGTGCTAAATACCCAGCAATACGGCAAAAACTCAATATTAAATTGTGAAGTTTGAAATTCTCTGTTAATAGTAATATCTTCGTGTCAATTTCTGTGTATATCATTGAGTTGGGCCTACTTTTAATTAAAAGTTTTTGTTTAATGAGATGGTTGTTTTGATCCCTTTCTCTTTAAGTCCAAGCCAAAAATTTTCGTGATTAAAACTTTTAAGGAGGCGTCTCGGACGTGACTAACGGAAAGCGGGAAATATCGAGTTATTTATTCGATTTAGTTTAGAATTTGTGGTATACTTATAACGCGTTTTCTATTTAGACCTAGATTAGTTCGCTGTTTCTCCCGTTTAAAAAAACGTACTTAACTCCTAAAAATAATATTTTCTCTCGTTTGTGCAACATTTATTAATGCTCAGCTATTAGTTGTACTGTGAGCTTAAAGTCTTCATCGGTGAATTGACTATCCAACTCAAAACTATTTTTTCAATTCCAAACAGTAATTCCTGAGATTAGGTCATTCAAACAAACAATCAAACAGTTCAGCTTTATAATATTAATATAGATGAATAGATATTTTCTTTAATACATAGTTCTCATAGGTGTGCGAAGTCTTCCAATCCACACTTAGCCAGAGAGGACTATGAGCTGACCCCTCTCATTGTCAGAGGGGGCCGAGCCCAGTAGTGGGACACATAAGGGTTAAAATGATGATGATTCTTCTCGTTTTTTTGTTGACCACTTTTACAAAACCAAATACTAAAAAAAAAAACATTTTTTTCCGTCACGTTTTTCATTTAGAATGAAGACTAGTTTTCATAAATATTTTTAACATAATTACAATTATGATCCATGTCTGTGAGTACAATAAATAAATATGGAATGTCAATGAATCTAATGCTTAAACTCCAATATGTAGTTATGTAATATGCTATTGATTCGCATTTAAAATGGACGCCTCACTTTTTGAACCATAAACTTAGTTACTACATCTATGTGTCTAAATTTTCTGTCATTCAATAAGTTTTGAAAGCTGTCAAACAAATGTCAGTCAGTTAAAGGGAAGCAATCGATACAGCCGAATGACATTTTTTGGCATTAATTTGTCATTATTGTATTAAAAATATAAGTATAACTAAATATATACTTATATTTGTATGAGATATTTTTTTCACCCAAACACTCAGAAAAAACATTCCTGTTCATCACAGAAAAGTTTCTCCTGGATGAGAATCGAACTCACGACCTTCAGCGTAGCAGTCTGGCTTATTAACCTCTAGACCTACAGGCCTGCCAATAATATAATAAAGATACAACAGCTAGAATAGTATTGTGAACTCAGATTCCTAATTAAAAAAAAATATATTAAAACACCAAAATCATTGTTGAAATGAGTGATGGAAGTAATGGAGAAGGAGTGATGGAGTGGTGAAGTTGACAAACAATTGAAGCACCTTCGGAATCTTCAAGTTTTTGTTCATTCCTAATTATTAAAAACTGTTTTATAATACATTTTGATTCTCTTAACTATTATTTTTAAGAGAAAATTATAAAACTTCTGCTTGTCTATGATAAAATAACATGTTACTATAACAATATTTGCAAAAAGAAATCCAATATAACACCACTTGTTTTCTCCACGATCCTTCAGAATAACATTGTTATGAAACCGTATAGTCTGCGAAAAATCTTCATATAAACGCAACTTGCAGACGGTTCGCTGTTTTTCTAATTAAATGGATGTTACCAAAGTTCATTGCACTCTGTTCACTGAAAATACGCCATATTTTTATATATTCGTGTGTTCTCCCACGGCAAGGTATTCTACTATCCAAACACTCAACTTATCTCTTTAATTTGAGAGAAACCGGGGAACGATGCTGTTGAATTTTAAAATAAGGTCCCTTGTCTCTCTCTGAACGCATTCATGGCGAATTAAATATGACTACAGCGCTGGTTTTAATTTAAAGTTGTAAATCACGGGTCGGCAACCTTGTCTTGTGTAAGGGCCAAAAATGTTATAGGGAGGTGCGGACCACATTTCTTGTTTCGTAGTAGGGAGGATCACAACAAACGACAGGTTGCATCGTGTAAATGTCCTGTGAGAAGCGACCCAGGCATACGGACTGCAGGTTGCCGACCCATGTTGTCAGTCATAACATGATCATATTACACATACATACAATATTTTAGTATTTTTACACAAAACAGTTTCTAATAAAAACTCCCCGTTCATTTTATTTTATTTTTTTGTCTTTTATTACGCCGTTTATAAATAGTAATGAATAACATTTATTCGACTGCATAAAACGGTTTAATATGTATTGAAACATGATATCGTAGAAATTTTAAACAAAACAATATTCTTGCTCCGGTTTTTAAAGAAACTTGATGGATTATTCTAAAGAAAACAGACAAACGACGACCAATTAAATGGACCTGCATCTTGCAATATCGGCAAAGGGAAGACAAGATAGACAGAAAGAAATACATCACTGAAGCTACCTGAATCAATAATTGAACCATTCCATGCTATACTCCTAGCAAATCCTATCTGAAAAGTCAAAATAAAATCATGGTAAAAAATCTAGATCGAATTTTCTCCGAGTATGAATACAGCAACAATATTTAGCTCCATAATAGAAGTCAGAAGAAAAATTGGAAAGAGAATAACAAAAATATGGAGAGAAAGAATGATACGATTGTTAAGAATGTATCACTTTATCCAATTTCAGCATACTTAACACAATCTATCTCTCAGTTCATTGCAATTGTAATTTTATGCTTCAGTTTAGTGCCAGGTTAAAGGCGATCACCTTAGAAGCAGGTTTACACCGCTCATAAAAGAATTTGCGACAAAGTCATTTATGTTCCAGTGCTATTTATTTATTTATTTACACATGCCAACAGCGAAACATATACATACAATTTTACGTAGTATTTAACAAAAATACATTAATTTATATGTAAGCCAATTACAGGCATGCACACCATTCTACAATTGACAAATAGGTAACATGTTGATGCAGATAAATTATGAATAAAGTTACGTTTATATATCGTCGTTTATATAGCGTCTCATTGAAAACCGATCATTCCTTCGCATGCGACTAATATCATAAACCTCTAAGAGTTCCTCCTATTCCAATCTTTTGTATTGTCGCAATGTCCACAGCTGTCACGACTTAGACCTTATTCTGTGTGTGCGTGCGTATACCTGTTCCAGCTTGATGACGTCCCGATGCACGACTTTGGCGCGGTCCGGCGTGAAGAGCAGGATGGCGGACATGATGAGTATGACGTGCTCGTCGGAGCGCCAGCGCGGCGAGAACGACCGGATGAACGACTCGTGCGTGCGGTAGATGTTGCCCTTCGCCAGCTTCAGCACCTCTGTCTGGATGCAGCCGTACTGCTCTTGGGAGTGGGGGACCTGGAACGACCATGGACTTACTGTCCCACTGCTAGGCTTGGCTCTTTTACTATATATATAGGCCATCATGTAGCCAAGGGCGGATTGGTAGACTTTACTTGAGAACTTTACGGGGAAGTCTCAGGTTTGCGGGGTTCATATGTTTACACAAATAGTCGTCTGTTTTTAAATCTGGTAATAGGATCTGTGCCCAAAATTATAGGTAATATGCTTTGCTATAATTTTATTATATGTATTGCTATATTTTTTATTATTTATTATTATATTACAGTATTTTATTTTTAATTTATTGACCTAATGGTCGTTTATAGTCTACCTTCCACTGGTTCCTTTGTCCGTCATATGTCATAGTACTCCGCAGGATCATCATCTCTATGCAGCCGCCCTTCAGCAGCGCCACCTACATATTTATAGTGAATTATCATCAGCATCTTAACTATATTTAATATACCAGTCACTACTTACAAATCATTAGAAATAATATAACAGCACCATTTCCTGCGGAACATCGTCCTGTCCTCCTCACCTGGTCCTCCTCGCACATGTTCTTGAAGGCGTTGATCTTCTTGGCCATCTTGATGAAGCGGCGGATGGCGACCGCCGTGAGGTTCACGATCCGGATTAGCCGCGGGTCGTGGGTGCCGTCGCCGTCCTGGTATTTAAAGAAAGTCCTTTATTCACGTCTAATGGTTTCTCCTTGGCAACAACTCCCGGCAACGCATCGCAGATACCCCTGGTGGTGCTCATGTTCATGGGGAGCGGCGCACAATTACCATGTGGCGACCCGTCTGCTTATAATAAAAATAAAATTAACTGATTCAAAAGATACAAAAAAAGATTTTGATTGACGAAATACATAAGACAATTAAGAAAAACAAAGAATTGAACATTTTTTTGCCATTCAATATCTTTATAGACTAAGGAATATTAGAAATAGGCACAAAAATGTTAATATTTTTCCGACGACAAATATCAGTTTAATTATCTTACATGTTTTATCCACATCCACCCTGTATTTTTATAGGTAATAGTATATTGTAGCTAGAATTTTATGCAGGGCTCGGGTCTCCACTCCCAGTGTGAGTGGAAGGTGTGGACTTCACACATCTTTAAAACTTTCATGTTTCTCTAAGTAGTGCAGGTTTCCTCACGATGGTTCCTTCACCGTAGCAACTGATAATCAACTTCTGCTTATAACTTTGAAAACGTTTGAGAAATCCAAGTTCCAACCACTAGGCTACCACTAACATTTATTGGCATAGTGTAGTCATCATTGCAACCCCACTACTGGGCTCGGGTCTGCTCTTATCATGTGAGGGGTACAGGCCACAGTCCACCACGCTGGTCAAGTGCGGATTGATGGACTTCACCCCCGAGAACTTCATGGAGAACTTTCAGGAGTGTATATTTCTTCACAATGTTTTACTTCACCCCAGCAAGTGATAATCAACATCTGATACGCACATAAAGTTGGTAATTCGAGACGCGCGCCGGGGTTTGAACCCAAGACCTCACGTCCGTGAGACCAACGTTCGAACCACTGGGCTATCACAGCTTACTGATGTGGTAACTAGTGACCTTGAGTGTGTTGGCGGAGTCGCCGATGAGTTGCGACATGTCGTCGTCGATGGGCGCGTGCAGGGCCTTGTTGGCCACGATCAGCTCGTTCAGCTTCGCGCGCTCCACCTGCAAGAAACCGCACTGTAGTAAGGAATGGAACTTGAGAGAAATTCCATTCTCTACTACAGTTTTATACTTGTCCGTTTTGAATTCAACATTATTAAGGCATCT
>DWJZ01002399.1:0-19597 GCA_018249125.1 Asbolis capucinus
GTATACATTAGGGAAACGATTTTGGTTGCTAAGATAAGGAAAGAAAAATTGTTTGCTTGGTAAATAAATCTTTTTTAGAAGCTTTTATTTAACTTGCAGTGTATGTTTGTATATTAGTATGTTTGATTGTTACGGGTCAAATTTTGCAAGCTTAATTAGACCCACTTCGTCTTACACTACGGAACTAAAATTTTGCATAAACCTTCCATCCAGATGACAGCACATTTTTATAATACGAACGATCTGCTGTTATGTTAAGGATTGGCTTGTCTGGGACAAGAGAATTCCTTAACGGTGCACAATAAGGAAGTGAAATGTGTATTTCTTTGTTTTGTATTAGGGATCTATAATTAAATCTTGTGGTTTGAAATGTTTTGATAAACCTTGTTTGTTTTTTTCTTTCTAAATAAATATCTATGCCCCTGTGCATCCATCCAACCATCCCCACAAACTGCATATACATATGTATAATACTAGTGTCTGCGCGTAGATTCACCCGTGTGATATTTTGATAAAAAGAAGCCTGTGTTATTCCAAACCAGAGTCATCTAGTAGTTTTTGATAGTACTTAGTATGTCATCCCAATGGCACCTACAACTTGGATAAAATTTATCGTATGTCCAGCAGTCGTGGGTCATTGGTAGCTCATGACATTTAGCTGAGTATGGCCTTTTTGGCGCAAATTTTTTTATTTATCATATTGTTTTTTTTTTATTTTTACCGTTTCAGCGTCG
The DNA here is from genome assembly GCA_018249125.1 of Asbolis capucinus. Taxonomy (NCBI): domain Eukaryota; kingdom Metazoa; phylum Arthropoda; class Insecta; order Lepidoptera; family Hesperiidae; genus Asbolis; species Asbolis capucinus. The sequence continues at coordinate 735 of DWJZ01002399.1, forward strand.
AAATAAATGTTTCTTTCTTCTTCTCTTTCTTCATTTCATGGTTGTGGTCTGTGTGTCAAGTGTTATCTCCATCCGGTCAAGCGTTAAGACATCCATCCATCTTCACAAACATTCGCATGTATAATATCAATAGGATTAGTGGGAATTCCCCACACATTCAACAGACACTAGTAAAATGGCGTCGTTTGAGAAAATCCGTAATAGGCAATTTCCAGGCACGTGTTCAGGGAAGGTTTCAATTGTTGCCTTTGATTCTGTTCAACGTTACATGTACGTTCCGTTAAATGTATTTTTCACCGTTCGTGGTTTTCAAGCACCGTTTTATCGTTTCAAAGATTCCCAAAGATTCCCATTCATTTTGTATTCATGGATTCCTACACTGAAACTGACTAATAAAAAAATATATATAATTTAACTAGGGTTCGGCCACGGCTTCGCTCGCATGGTTGTACATAAATAAATTGTAGTATGTGTTATTTCAGACTATAAACTATCTCTGTGTCGAATTTCATCCAGACTGGTTCAGTATTTTTTGCCTGAAGGAGTAAAATTTATGAAGGAGTAAGAAAGATTAAAAATGTGACAGTTTATGAAGATGGATGGATGTTGGTTACACCTTTACGCAAAAACTACCGGATGGATTTGAATGAATTTTAGCTTAGGGATAGATTATAGGTTATTTTTGATCGATGTATTTACCACGCGGGCGAAGTCACGGTACACTGATAATGCAACTGGAATCAATAAGGACAGCAACTGACCCCAGATACACCAACAATACACCACTCTTGGACGGGAGATAGAAGAAGAATGGGAATGAGGCTGACTGAAGGACGAGTAGGAAAAGAGAAGTTCGATAGATCACAATAAATAAATATCTTTAGACAACTCACTCATCATCTGACCCCAAACTAGGCATTAGCTTGTACTATGGTGATCAGACAACTGATAAACATACATATGTATATATTTTTTAAACACATACTTAAATAGATATTTACACCTATATACATAGAATAAAGAATTCCTGCTCATCACAGAAAAGTTTGACCTGGGTGGGAATCGAACCCACAACCTTCGGTGTAGCAGTCAGGTTCGCTAACCACTAGAGCAACCGGCCTGTTAAATCTAAGCATTTTGTGTTAATTACAGCTGAAACAGTATTTTACTTATAATTAGTTTTGATTATGTATTTTGTATTTGTTGTATAAATAAATTAAGCATCTCCTGACCCATTATTGGTTAATTAGTATCATTTTATTGGTACACAATTAATATAATTATTGATATTATTTAGACTGGCCGGTCGGTCTAGTAGTTAGTGAATGTGACTGCTACGCTGAAGGTCCTGAGTTCGATTCCCACCCAGGACAAACTTTTCTGTGATGAACAGGAAATTTGGTTCCATCTGTAAAAAGTATATGGAAAGAAAGAAAGCGTTTGTTCATGGTCTGGTCACAACAAAAATTTCATCAATCCAAGGAAATAGAACAGAATACAATACAGAGATTAAAAACGAAAACACAATATAATTTTGAAAATAAGCCAATCATATCAACTATAGGAGTCGTTATGATCCAACTTGAACTATTCGAACTAGGAACGGCCACGAACTAGCGATGCCAAATGCCGGCTATACAAAAAACTCATTCATTTATTGGAATGTCTATTAAAAATATTAACAAAGCTCCGGCTGTGATTCAATCCCTACCTTTTCAAAGGTAAAAAAACCATTACTAGAAAACCCTATTAACATGTTAATGAGTATTTAAATGACAAAGAGGCCTGGGATTGAATACACTCTAATCAGAATATCACTATTTTCTCTATATTAGGATTCAGTTTTTTGCAAACACTTGTCCTTTGGAATGATTCCAGCGCACAAGATTGCTGTCTGGACTTCGTAGTTATCATTTTAAAAACACCCTGTATCATTCTTATTGTATGACCTCTTTTGTTTAAAAAGAATACCAGGCGATTTTTCCTCCGGTATTTTTTTCTTCTAGCCTATACCAGGTTATTTAGGCTAAGCAATATAATATTCTAGCAAAGCCCATGACTGGTAGGTAGGAATTGTCTACCGAGACTTTAGGTAACACCGCGGGATTGGTTATCGATTTTAAATCCGTAACCAGTTTTAAGGTATCTTAATAAGAATGTATGAATATTGTGTATGTAGTCTTCTGACTTTCATTTAGTTAGCTCGATGTTCCTATGATGAAATAAAATATTTTGACTTTGACTTTGAAAGTAAAGATAATGATTTGAAAGTAAAGATGTTTTTTAAAATATATATGTATATCAGTTGATAATATTATGGTCAGGATTATGGCGATATAGGGGGCTGTTCGTTAATCACGTGATGTTTCTTTCACATCTTCTTAAACTTCTGGTTCTCACCGCAGCAAAGGACTTCAGCATTTATTAGTAGTAAGACCACTCCAAAGAGGTACCTCTTTCCCCTACCTAAAATATATTTTTTTTGTACTTACAAAGTAGGAATATGTTTCAAAATTGCTTATTTTTAAATTTCATGTGCATTTGTTGGAAAAATTAAAAATTGTTAACCTAATAAATTTCCCCTCCTCCTGTGTGTGTCTTTTTCAGATTTGCCCCCCCTTTGAGAGACGTGTTTAGTATACATATACTACCTGCCCTGTTATAATATTCATACAGTTGTGATGAGCGGTATGTTCAAACAAACAACACCCAAATACAATCATACATCTGTCACATAAATATCTCGGTCGGAAATCAAACCCAGAACTTCTCACTGTACTCACGTTACTAACTACTCTGCAGAGCGATTCTATACAATGTATATTTTACTTTAAATTCCGGAGAGTAGTTACAACGAAATTCAGAATTACCATAACTCATCTTGGCAAGTGCCAGTAAAATTCAGAATCAGCAAAAATATGTAAAAACTTCCTTAATATTGTAAATACGAACAAGGAAATGGGAAGATTAAATATTACCGTAAATAGAATAAGTAATGAAAAATGTTGGAAATGTGTGGCAAGGAATTTGTGGAGAATTCTCAGTAGAGCAGGCTTCCTCGCGATGTTTTCCTTCGCCGTAGCAAGTGATAATGAACTTCTGATAACTTCATAACTTTCAAAATTTGAGGTGTGCGTCGCAGGATTTGAACCCAGGCCCTCTCGTTCGACAGACCAACCACTAGGCTATCACTGATCATTGCTACTGTTTAAAAATTGGGTGCCGTAAATAGAACAAGTAATGAAAAATATACCAAAAATGTGGTGAAATATTTCGAATATCAAGCTCTTTTTAAAAGACCTAAAACTGGTAAATACTCCTAGATATTATATATCTTCTTCTTCATCATTCTTCTGTTACCCCTGAAGAGACATTTCTTGATGTATCTGGAGTCAGTTGGTTTAACACAGGTGTCTCAATCAACAATTGTCAACGCCTGTTGCTTTAACACAGGGTGTCTCAATTAGTAGGGCGCGCCTCCCTTGAGGGTCATGGCCGGTATTCAGGGCACAAACACTCATGAATTACCTATATTTTGTCGCAAGTCATTAGGGTGGCACGACTCCAAAAAGGTTGCGATACCCTGCTAACTTCTCTTCTTTCGTCTTTTCCGCGCAATTTGGTTGGCCATTTTCCTGCAGATCACTTTTATATATATTTTTGGTACTCATAACGGGACCCTATTACTATGACTCCGCTGTCCGTCCGTCCGTCTATTTGTTGGTCTCAGCAGGCTGCATCGTGAACCAGAGAAAGACAGTTGTAAATATCACAGATTATGTATTTCTGTTGCCGCTATACCAGCAGATACTAAGAAACAGGTCAAAATAAATATTTAAGGGGGTACCAATATGACAGATGACACTTTTTGCTCGTTTTGCTTGATAATAATAACGATAACAGAGCTTGAAATATTCACAGAATATTTAGTTATGTTAGTTCACTTTTAAAATGAATTAAAATATAACGGAAGGTTTCAATAAAACAAATATGTGTGTATCCTGCTAGGTGTTGCTAATGTAGGGCAGGGGAATCACTTACCATCAGGTGATCTACCTGCTCGTTGGCCTATTACAGAATAAATAAATATCTAAATAGCCAAATGAAAAGGGAAGTATTTTTTTCTTGCAAGTAAACGAACTTTTTTTTACCTTCTAAATTATTGCTTGACCGCGTTTCTGCCTGATGGGTGCGGTCTTAGATGGTAAATCGCACTAATTTAATAAAAGCCTAATCACTCTTAACTTGAAGACACATTATAATCGAACGGGAAACGCGGTCAACTTATTCCAGTTCTTCGCAGTATTTATCCGACCAATTAAGATCAAGACCATTCGTCCCGTCTACTGTGTATATCTCTTTATTCCAAAATCTTAATTCAAATTTCTGAGGCTAATCAACTCCCTATAAAGTAAATTTTAATCTGACTCCGTAATTAGGCAAAATCGGCAGCTCACTTCAAAAGTTCTATCCTTTGAAATTTCCCTAACAAAATTTGTTCAAGCATTTCACACCGTCGTACCCGCGGATATCTTTACAATCTTGTAGTTTTATAAAGTTTGAGATGGTATCTCGCCCCGAACACGATCCCTTCAATGGTTACGTCACCATATTTTGGGTCCTTTTCCCTGATGACATGACATGTTTCACGAAAAACAAGGTGTGACATTCGCGTATCTGAGAACTTTGTTTGCGAGAATTTAATGGATATGTGAGGGTAGATCTTTCTTAACAACAAAAACTCTTCCCAATATTTTACAATATATAAATATTCACATCTTATTATTCAGATTTTATTTTAATAAATGTTCATTAACAAGCATTGCTGAAAATTAGAATCGTGACAAAAAACCGTGACAGCGCGTGCACCGGTCAACGCTTGCACATTTGAACTCCGCACTGGGATTCTTTTTGTCACGGTTGCTATGAATAATGTTTATTGTATCCGGGGACAGATATTCAACTATAATTAAATAAAATTAACCCGGGACTTTAGTCTGTGTAGGCAGATTCGCTAGAAACTATGCTACAGGAACATTTGGTCACGACACGCCAGTGCCGTCTTAACGAGGATTCGAACTAAGTATTTGATTTGCTTAAACTGCTTAATAGCCTACCATTGAGCATAGGTATGTTGAGCACAGGAGCTCCTTTTAACAGCGAAGGCCTAGAGCAACTGTTAACATGATAGACGAAAGGATTTTCATAATGCCATATATAAATAGGCGGCTACATTCAAATAGGCATTAAAAGGCGTTGACTGAGAAAACGAGGTCGAAAATGGCCGTTCGCGGAAATTTATTCAAGATTATTTCAGGAGGATTTCGGAGCACGTGCCGAGGATCGAGTTTGTGCCGGGTCAGAGGGCAGCGGGTTCGAATCCGTCCTTACGGTTAGCTGCTTTTGTTAAACCGACCCGAGGTGATCGCGTATGAAAATGCTATTGTGAATTTGGAGCTTCTCGCCAATACGGTGTGGATTTCAGTTATTGTGCGCGCTCATCTGGCTTCCTCACGCTGCAGGTAATGGAGAAGATAGCGGGAATAATAGTTATTTCAAGTTCAACGCCCTCACTCTTTATTTATAGTAATATTATTAAGCTGAAGAGATTTTTGTTTGAACGCGCTAATCTTACGAATTGAAATATATTTTTGGTGTTGGCGATAGTCCTTTTACTTATGTATTGTGGATGTGATCACAAAACTATACTGATTAAAGTGTTGACGTTAACTTTTTTACATGATCCTTAAATTTCAAATTAAAAAAAGTAATATTACTAAAAACAAAAAAAAACCGACTGCGACAAATAAGTGTTATAGGATTCAAAATAAATAATATATTTTTAATTAAATCATTGATTAATTAATAAATTAATTAAAAAACGAACATACACACTTCATATTTTATAAATGGCCTTGTTTCATTTGACACTTATATTAGGTAAGCTAAGTTAAGAAAATAAAACCAAATTTGACTTCTAGTGCTTTTATTTTCGAGTGCCATTTTAATTATTTTTATAGCCGATGTCACTACCTCAATTTTGACAAATTCAACGGCATCTTATATGCCAAAATCTCCAGCCGTTATAGCCACGGCGTGTCAAAGAAATGGACATACATACATACATACATACACTCAGAAAGCATTACCCTCCTGCCGCAGTCAGGTAAACACAGATATCATGTGAAACCACAAATATTCTAATGCAAGGAAATCCACCAAAAGTCATCTTTGTAGGAAAGTTGTCTGAATAGTAAGCAATGTATTATATTGTAAGCATGCATAATAGGAGCATGTTCGGGGGTGAACTTCCTCCCAAACTGTAGCTGACTTTAACAAAAGAGGCACGGAACGGTAAGTATTGAAGTCTTTGGAAGAACTTGCAGTTAGCGGGCAGGCAGTACCATTCAGAGAAATATAAGTTTGTGGTGCGATTAATAGTGAAATGTATTGTAAAATGTTACTTACTTTCGCCTAGTTTATTAGTTAGAAATATGTGACGAAATGAAGTGCATATGTTGCATAAAATGGAAGGAATTTTGACTATGATTTTGAAAATAATGTCTCAGTAATTGTTGTATGAAAAAAGATATATATCGAATTATATCGATACAATAAGAAAATAAAATAGAGCAAAAAAAAGTTTTATTAATATATTTAAAAACACAAGCTTTACTTATAGAGCCCTTATACAAAGAAACTCATAAAATGTCCAAAGTGTATTGTTAACCATTGAGGAGTTTGTCTGGAGCCAATCCTGAACGCAGCGCCAGGTTATGGTTATCATAATAGTGCATTGTCATCATTATCTCAACCCATCGCGGCCCATTATTGTGCACGGGTCTCTTCTCTGATTGAGAAGGTTAACACCATAGTCCACCACGCTGGCCAAGTGTGGATTGGCAGACTTCACACACGTTTTGCAAACTCCCCGGCATGCAGATTTCCTCACGATGTTTTCCTTCACCGTTATAGCGAGTGACATTTAAACACTTACAACGTTTAAACTCCGAAAAGTCAGAAGTGCGCCTTGGGATTCGAACCCGGGCCCCCCGAGTAGAAGGCCGAATTCTTAACCACTAGCCTATCGTATTGTCATACTAATATGTGTGCAAACACACAGCAAGTTAAGAAAAAGTTGTATAACATAATTAGGGCCGAAAAATATCCATACTCAGCTTGAAAGTCATAAGCCACCTACAACCCCAGACTACTGGTTTTCACTTTGGACCCCTGACCCCTCTTTCCGACAAAACAAAAAACAACTATAACATGTTTACTAACAGCTTTAAATAGCTGGTTGACCAAGAACACAGCTGGAAATGAAAGAATTAATTGTTGCACTTGTTTATTCTTTACAAGCTCTTAAAATAAATTTATGATTCATATCATTGTAATAATATAATTTTATTAATTTAACATCGAAATAAGAAAATTCAAACAAAATATATATTTACATACTTAATTCGAGGAAGACTGTGTGAAGCAGGCAACGCGTCAGTAACACATCTGACAGTTACAAGCGTCGGTGTTCCCGTTCGATTACAATGTAATGTCTTCAAATCAAGAGTGAATAGGATTTTGTTGAATTAGGGCGCCTTACAACCCAGATCATACTACCAGATACACCCAGATCGCTGACTACCATCAGGCGGGCTTGTGGTCAAGTACTAATTCATTGAATATAAAAAACCTATGTTAGATTTAAATTTAAAATAAAATAAATTATATTATAAAAAATGTGGAGCACTACTCGAGATGCTGGCAGCGACCTCTCTGTATACCAATACTTATATTTTGAGTTTACATACTAATTAAAATGTATGTAAATGTGGTACGGCATTCAAGATGTAAGCTTTTTACATTGAATAATAATTTGACTGAAGTATGATTGAAATATGCGAATAGGAGACGAAAATCTGGAAAGACTGATTGTAGTTGGAAACACTGAGGACAAAAGACCGCGCTGTCGTTCACCAACAAGGTGGACTGATCAAATGACAAACTCATCGACTTCCAGATTTTATGCGGTTGTCAGATACGCGCTTGACAGAAACCGGTGGAGGCAGGTCATCCGTGCGAAATGCAGTCCTGATGCTGACTATGATCCTCAGACATAAGGAACTAGAGAGAGAAGATTGAACTTGTACTAAGCTAACTCAATTTATTACATGTACACGTCCAGCGTTCAGGGAAGAAGAGATAGAGAGAGCATAGACTAATTAAACTTTACTAATTAGCACAGAGTACATACGCGTGACATTGAATTGAGGTTTCTTACAGATTAATAATTCTTTCACCAATTTATATTACATGTGAATTTGCGTGAATAATTCTTACTACGAGTATGTAGTATAAATGCGAAAGTAACTCTGTTATCTTTTCGCTACTCGACTACTGAACCGATTTTGATAAAACTTGGTTTAAAAGGTGAAGGTTGAAAAAAAAGTTGGTCTACTTTTTATTGTGAGAAAAGACTTAAAGGAGGTCAAAAAGAGAATGAATGTTTTACAAAAATTTCATTTTAAAAGACCATAGCCACAAAACTGTGTATTCATGCACTACGGCGAAGGGTGAAGGAAGCGGTGACTGTATCTCACAGAGATACTCGCGGGAAAAAACTAGCTTTGAAATAATATGGATTCAGATAATGATCTAACCGAGCGAAGCCAAGACGATACCTTCATATAAACTAGGTTAAAGAAATCAAAAGAGTTGATCAAGAAAATAATAAGAGAAGATGGGAGCGCGTTCCCGCTTCATATGTCGCTCCCGTTGAGGGCCTTCCTATTTTAAGAGTGTTGGTTGACCTTAATTATGGCTGCGGGCGAACCGGAGTAAATAAATGCAAGAGGAAATCACTAATGTTTGTTTCCAGTCGTTATCGGGACGGAGATACATCGGTTTCATTGGTATACTGTTATACTATACTAATGATAGAAATATGGAAAGTTCTTTGGATGCGCTAAACTAAGGAATTGTTGGTTCGAATTGAACAATTCTTTTTACCGGAGGACCCTATTTGTGTGTATTATATATATATATATATATATGTATATATGTATGTTACCTCAAACATCGAAAGCTGGTGCTTGCGATGTGGTACCATTTTTTACAAGCGCCCTCTGACGAGTAGTTTTGGAGTTATTGTTCCTTTTAATATTTTTGTTTTTCTTTATTACCGCATAAGTTGTGACTGGGTGGATCGATTTTGATAATTTTTATTATATTTGTAAGGTAATACATATCCCGTAGTTTCATGACACTTTAAGCGACATCTGGCGAGTGGTTTTTGAGTTATTAGCATTTATCTTGTTTTTCTTAATATTCGTTATTAACTTTATATTGGGTATTCCGATTTTTAAATTTTTGTTTGTTCAAAAGCTAATACTAATAATTGCATGTAATTTTGAGCGTCATCTGTCGGTTAGTGTTTGAGATATCTTTAATAATGCGTATTTAACTAGTTGCGACTACGTTGGCAATGATAGTTGCATTGTATTACTTGTCGGAGGCATTTGAAGTCGGTTTTTTTAATAATAAAATTGATTATTGTGTTGGGTTATTTACTGAGAAAGGTTAAAGCTACATAATATCACGCTAGGACCGATAGGAATTGAGTATTGAAAATATTTTACAAAACAGGCAGTAAATTTTTTACGGTTTAGTACTTACGTTTTTTTCTCAGGTTAACGCGGAATCTGCGGGGCAGAGCTATTCAAAAAGTGTTTGTATTGAAAATTTCGTTTTACGTTTAACTTTATTACATATTACTGATTTATATATACCAACTTATATTTTTGAAAGGGAACATTATTCCGAGTCCAATCTTTTTTAGTATCTGATGAATGTCACATTGCATTAGATCCTCAACTTCACTACAGGCTTGAAGCCCTCTGGATGTACAAACGTGGACGTAGTCGGGGGAAAAAGCTGCACAATAATAAAGCTTCAAGTGTTTATTCTGTACATTAAATATTGTTTTAAAATTTCGATCTATTCAAATGAAAAAAGAAATGAAATGAAATAAAATTTTATTCAAAGTTCGTTTTTACAAACAGTTTTCGAAAGTCAAACTAAACAAGCCACCGCTTCAACAAGTCCCTACGGTGAGTGATCTTGGAAGAAGCGGCAAGAAACTCCCAAGGAGTTCTTTTTTCTAACTCACAGTTACAGATAGCACTTACTACTAATTCTTACTTATTAAACTTGTGCCCAAACATTTTTAACATTAAAATATTCATCCAGTTTATAATAACCTTTCGTCATAAGCATGCTTTTGACATGACATTTAAATTTACAATATGGTATTTCTGTTAATTTTAATGGGATTTTATTATATATTTTAAAACCCCATAAACGAGCCACCGGTTTCGCTCAGTCTGAACTTTGGTTCAATCAGTTCGTTAAGAACGAAACAATGAGAACTAAACTTATTTTTTTATAATCTTTTTTGGAATTGGTGTATCTGTCTGAACGTGCAGTACGTGAAAACCAATGAACAGATTTAAATTAAATTTAACCAAGTTACTACGTTCTTATACTACGGATTGACATTATAAATACTTTTTTCACTAATAATAAAACGGTTCCCTTGGGATACAGGGGAAAGTTATAAGTATGCTTAAAATTTCTAAGAAACTTTCCTTACTTGAATTAATGAAACATTTTGTGTTTCTCAGATTTTGATATTATGTAAGGAAAAGAAAAAAAAATTAAAATATTTTATTATTTTTCAATACAATTTGTATACTTTGATTGATGTGAAATATAAATACATAATGAGAGATTTTGAATACAAATTCAGTCTTTTTTATTATTATTACAAGCTTCTATTCAACTTGCAGTGTATGTTTGTATATTAGTATGTTAGTATATTTGTTTGTTACGGGTCAAATCATGCAAACTTAATTAGACTCTCTTCCTCTTATACTAACGAGCTCGATTTTTCGAACTGCTTCAGTTCCAATGACAATGCATGTTTATGAAAAGCATAATCTGACTACGTTTATAATTGGTTCCAGAGAAGGCAATTTTTTAACGGTTAACAATACAGATATGAAAATTTGTGTATTTCATTGTATTAGAGATCTATAATTGAAGGTTTTTAATAAACCTTGTTTAATTCTATCGTTTCAGAGCCATGGGTTCGAAAATTATTCCCAGCCGGGGCCGCCTTACGTCAGATGAATGTTTGTTTTCGGGTTAATATTTATGTCATCTATGTCACACGTGTATTTTAATAAAGTGCCCACTACTATTAAAATTAATTAAGGACAATTACAAAATACTTAAGATCGCTTTGTTTTACAAATCTTAGTATATTATTTAAAAAAGATAAAAAATACCCAAGATAATTTAGTTTCACAAATACAACAGCAATATTTATTTCGTCCTATAAATACGAGATTACTTAATAAAAGATAAATAAATATTACCCAAGATCATTTTGTTCTATAATCCATACGAGAACTTTTTTAATATTCAATAATAAATGTTGAATAAACAAGGGACAACTATAAATACGGGAATATCATTCAATATAAGATATCCAAGATTATTTTGTTCCACAAGTACAAGTATATTTACTCCATAAAACATAAGTAAAAAATAACCAAGAACATTTTATTCTATAATACAAAAACGAGCGTATCATTCGATAAAAGAAACATGGGTAGTTTTCTATTGAATGAACGAGCTAGCAATAGAACATTTTAATCAGTCGAGTTGAATAATGCAAATGGTTTGCGGCGGCAAGCGAAGCCGCAAATGTTCTCGGAGAAAAGAACCACTTGTAATACATTTCTTTAACAAGCTTTTAATGAACTCGAATTGGTTTACACTCTTGTTTTTTACAGTATTCTGGAGTCAATTTATATAAAAATCAATGTTTGTTTGTTTTTCTTTATTAGACTCTGATATGGTAGTAGCACTGATGTCTTTAGCAACTTTGTTCAGAATTTTCTGGATAAGGTTTTGGTATCAAATTGTATTGACCGGACACATAGTTGTTATGTTAATGCGAAGTAACGCACGCCAGTCACAGCTAGTGTATAATATGGTCTTTGTAAAAACCTTATATACATATGTATAAATGGAAAAAATGTATAATACACATAACAAAGTAAAATAAGAGCAATTTTTTGGATATAAATACACCGCACTGACTACGTAATATTAGGTCTGTTTTCAAAATCGTAACCGAGTTAGTTCACATTCAATTTTAAAAATTTCACTAAACCTGCATTGCAAGACTTGTCCATTTTTTTTACATGTTTTTGATGGAATACAGCTTGTCTTGTCAAAATCCTGGGTCTTTTTTTTTAAATCATTCTATAAAAGTACTATTTGTAAATTCAAAGGTTAGGATAGGTGTATATCACACATAGCAGATGAAACTACCGGCCCGGTTGTTATCGTTACATAGCAATCGTAAGGCCATGTCGGAGGCCTGCTGCGGCCTACAATCTTCCGATATTTGTTTTGATGGCAACCCCTCCACCAATCCCCATCCGCGTAGTGGGGTATTATCCAGGCCTCGGTATGAACAGAGACCTGTGCTCAAAAGTGGGCCATCAATAGGCTGAAGCCACACACCTAGTCTGGATATCGTCTTCCATGTTTACTTTCAAAGTTTATTGTCTAAAGTTGGGGTAACGCATCCGTCACGTTCAATCACAGTTGTCAAAGTCACGAGGCCCGCAACCCAAGCAATATTCAACTCTATCTCTCGTTCTTAAGAACTAGATAACGTGTCATAGTGAATTGAATAATAAAATGCAGGCACAATAAAACCGGATCGTATTTACAAACTACGGCTATTAATAGAAATTAACAGATACAGTATACCAATACATTTTACTGTTTGATGTAGGCACTGGTGTTTTATTTTGACGTAGAACGAAGGTTTGTAGTCATAAATGAATTATTTTATTGGTATGGATACGGTAAATTACACTTTAATTTCTTCATCCTGTCATTATTTCATGTTAAATTGTATTTTACGAGAACAAGTAAACATATATTTACAACAACCACAGAATTTACAAAAATAAGAGAAATTTGCACATAATTATTGACAAAATTCCGCGTACGTCCCTCCTCCGTAACCGAAACTATGGGATATTAAAAACAAAAATATATCCGTTATCATAACCGTAACAAAAGTTTCAGATACTTTCAGTTGACTTCTCTGTCAACACTAACACATTTACACGATTTTTGTATCTAAATTTACGCCAAATCTTTCCTAACACAATACCAAAGCCACATAATATCAACACATTTATTCTACACATATGTATGTATGTGTTAAACAACAAAATGTTTCCCACACCTAAATACACAACACGCTATTCGCACGGGATAACACAAAAGAGCTCTTAAAATCGCAGATGAAGTAAACAAAAAACCTTTCAGAGGAACCAGTAATGTGATGGATGACACACGAATGATCATTTAATGTAGAAATCCCAGAATATTCTAATATCAGAGGCCGTCAACAATTTTATAAGGTCCGCTGAACAACTAGGCGATGCAATGTTATTGGCGTATATATTTTCCCAGATTTTTACGACTTTCGGAATCAATCGTCATTGTAAATAACCGTTCGTTGACTCGTTTTCCGTATCAACGTGATGGGCAGATACTCCTCGCAGGCCAAGTGTGGGTTGGTAGACTTTGGTGCTGTATTGAGAGTGTGCGGAGTAGGGTAGCGACTGTCAAAGACGGGAGCTAGTTAAGCACTGGCTTGTTAATTGCAGAAGATTTGAGGCGCAGCTCGCACGCACACAAACAAACACTGTTACTACATAAGTAACACCTTTGTATAACTTTCGCATTTATAATTTTGGTAAGATAAGTCATTTGTATGAATGATAAGAGCACCTGATTCTATGAAATGGGAAAAAATCCCCAATCTCTGTATTAAAACAGACAAAATATTCTACAAAATCACATTTGTTTTGTTAAAGTTGTCATATCACGTCGCAATACAGAAACTGACAATTTTCATACAAAGTTATACGGTGGAAAATAAAATAAAAATATACAAAACACAAGTTGTTATGACAGAAAAGGACATTTACTTGCAACATCGCGTAGGATAGAATTTCCGTCTTCAGACATGGTATGGTTTAATCTTATCAAAGAAGTATGGTTTTTGGGGTTCCGTAATTCATGAACCCTCTCGCGACTTGTTTTGATTATAAGCGATCGAAAAAGTTAGCAACAGCCGGCGTGTTCGATAGGAGGGCGGTGGTGGCAAACTAGTGGCAAAAGATTCATGAACGCTTCCGTGCTTGGGAGGGCACGTAAGCTGTTGATCCTGGTTTATGTCGTTATGTACTGCGACAGCGTGGGGATGTGCTGTAGGCCTCCTCAGTATAACAGAGATTATAGTAGAGAAGAGAGGGTATAGAAGAAACGAGAGAGTGTGACAAAAATATTAGAGAGAATATAAGCTAGAGTATAAGAGACAGTACACAGTACGTACACTGTCTCTTCATCAATAGGCGTTAATGGAAGTACCAAGTATATCTTTCATTTGGAGTTCTGAATTTGAACGGAAAATGGGAATGAATTACAAGTAGATGCTACTCAAATAATCAATTCTCGATTCATCTGAAATGCTTCTAACTTCAAAGAGAACAGGTGCGGTATGAATTGCTAGTTAATTAGAATTTTCAATGAATCTGTTAGTTCCGCATTGGTTCGTGTGGGGGCGCTGTTTACATCATCAGACTGAAGGATGTATCAATATGCTGTTAATAGTAATCACAATATACATATGTATGTATATGTTTTTACATTAATATCGTCGCGAATACTAAACGTTTTAATACAAACGGGTACTCACGATCTGTTTATTATTTTACCGGTACTGACAGAAGACTGCAGTCTTGCCGTGACCATGACCCATGCAATTGGGTCGAAATATCGGTAAAATAATAAACAGATCGTGAGTACCCGTTTGCATTATAATGTTTAATCACATTATATTTACATATGTTAAAGCGCCGATAATTATTATGTTACGAGAATAATGTGTAAGTAATATAATATTCAGTATTCCATTACTGACTTTCATTGAATATTTGTGAAACAAACATTATCTTTTACTAGCAGATACTTTAGAAAGAAGATAACAGCAAATACTTTAGAAGGATTATCCAATTGTTAACCGTTGAGAAATTCCCTTGTCTGGAGCCAATCATAAGCAAAATGCAATATCGTGGGGAAGGAAGGTTCCATTTGCGTCGTAGGAGGAAGTAGGTCGGATTAAGCTTGCAAAATTTGAGCCGAACAAACCAACAGCTAATATACAAACATATATTTCAAGTTAAATAAAAGCTTCTAAAATATAACAGCTTGACGAAAAAGAAGCAGAATTATTGAATTAAGTAAGTGAAATGTTAAGTGAGGAAGACAAAATGGCAGACATAACACGATATCGATAGAAGAGCAAACCCCACTAGCCCTATTAGTGTCGAACCTGTCCAAGGCTGACGACTACTCTCGACAGCAGTTAGTCTCGAGAGCTCTTACCCACAGGCTAACTGAATAAGCAAGTTAGTACACCACGTATGAAAGTAGTATCTATGACATGTTCAGAAACACGTCGACTTCAAGATACAGATAATAGAAATGAGATATTTAAGAGCATTTTTGGATCTCAAATAACACGATCGAATGGATGCATACAACTGATTTATTCTATTTTATGGTATAACCAGGCAAACGAGGAGATCAGACACCTGATGGTAAAAGATTATCGCCACCCATGGACATTTACTACAGCAGACTGGGGTGTGGCTAACGCGTTGCCTGCTAGAGAGACCCGTACAAGCGGGGGGCGAGAAAGAAACGCTGAAGTGGCCCTCAAGCTCTCAGCCAGATCACGACGAATCGTTTGGCGGCTGATTTAGGCAAGAGGGTGGTAGCAAGCCAGACGAGCTTGACAAAGAGATAACAATCCTTCCGCAAAGCTACCACCGAGCAGCTGATACGCCCTTTACGAGGCCCTGGTAAGCCAGCTTGGGAACGGGGTTTGTATTTTAAGCCCTTCTAATGTGGCATAAAATATGAAGTATAGTTATTGTATATGGCACAAAAATCTGTTAGGTAAACCAGAAAACGAATCTTCAGTGTCAGTCACTACGCCTACACTCCATCGACAAGTCGTAAGAAACTGTGAGACTTCATAATATTTTAAAATGTCCACCTCACACGAAGATTTGGTGTGACTTACTAACTCAATATTTAAAATATAAAATGTTACACAGTTCTCATGTTATAAGATTTTATTTGAATACAACAACGTTATTCAGATGAATGTACAAAGTTGCTTCACTAAAGTGGGATGTCTGTGTGTTTGTCCTTGGACGTCACAGTTTATTACTTATTTAGTTTCGTATTTAGTCATGGGTAATTAAAGTTGGATATGCTCAAAATTACCATATTTAATGAAAGAAACTAACGTTTTCATGGGTTTAGAAAAAACATTTTTAATACATCACAGGAGATCAAATTAAACTCATTTATTTCGTCTTATGAACCAATCCTTAACGGCTTAATCAATACAAAGTCCCTACACCAATTATAAAATTAATAATAACTTCTGACTACGAAATAAACTTTATAAATTTACTGGTTCATTCTATGCTTTGTCTTTCAGCCAAAAAGTTCTTGAACTCTTACTTTTAATTTGTTCGGAAAGTTAAAGATTTATCTTTATTAATAAGAGAACATGGCCACCTACAGCAGTTCTATCAAATGGATTAATATTACAGTTAGGTACAAATTACCTACTACATCAAAGAAAATGTGAGTGCTTCAGTATTTTTATTTCGGCACGTGCTTAGTATGATAAAAAGCATTACAAATTTCCAGCCTTCATTTATATTTCGTTCATGAAAACCATCCCATATTTACAAATCCATGAACCCACATCAGGCTCTTATGTTCATTGTGTATCTTATTGGACAAGGCCCTCAACAAGTCCTTCCAATTCCGATGGAATACATACTACCAGCTATTAATATGTATAAATTCAATAATCTATACTAATATTATAAAGAGAAAAGATTTGATTGTTTGTTTGATGAGAATAGGCTCCGAAACTACTGGGCGGATTTCAAAAATTCTTACCATTAGAATCCTACATTATCCCTGATGAACATAACCTATAATTTTACAAAAACGTTAGTGGCCCGTATGAAAGCTTCGATAATGTAACCCAACGTGTGAAAAATCCTTATATCGAGTACCCTGCGGAAACTACTGACAACAGAGCAAAGTTACGTACTACAGTTTGATAGAGGACATCAATATCTACAAATAAATTCGCGACACCGTATGTTTGACGGTTACAGTTATGTCACAATTACTACTTTAACCAGTTACCAGACGTAACTGGTTCTTCCGAAGCGAACGATGGCAGTTTCTTGTATCAAATATAAATCTACACTATGATTCTAATTTGTCTTCACTGTTCAAATACACTGAGACTGTAAGGCGCCATTATCTAACACGTAACGTATAAAACTTACGTCTTTCCCGCCGCTTGGTTCGCAACGTGGGAGTCTTTGGTGGTTTGCTCTTGACGCTCCTGTAGCAATACACATCCTCCTTCGACTTCTGCTTCGATAATTTGAAGCCGGAAAACATTGCACTAATCACATCACTAGATCACTCATCTAGATCAACGTCACTTCTCGAATCACCAAGGATTAATTCGGTTAGAACGTCACTATCGTCGTCACTTGCCGAATCGTACACGTCACTTCGAACTACAAGCGGTTACTATCGCTTGTCTACTCCACTAGCTTCGGGTTTAGCGTCAAGTTTCGTCACTTCACGATTCACTTCAGTCGTTCTATCATTCGAATACGCACTTTCATTACTTTCCGAACCACAATCATTGGTTACATTTTCGTCTGTTTTCATGTGTAAACTGACGCGTGCACTCTGAAGTTCCCCACTCGATCCAGTGAGTTGATGTTTTGAGAACGCGCGTCGGATTATATATAGAACGAGCAACTACGTCTACGTCCGTTATATTTTTTATTAATAAACCACCGGTTCGGCACTCGGTTCCGTCCGTCTGTCCGTCATTAACTGAATTCTAATGACCATTAGCAAGAATATCTTTTTATAAAATGTCTGGATGAATGGATGACAGAAACTTTGCTATTCAGATTTAATTTGGACTCTACTACTGTACGTGACAGCAACAGAAGATTTCGTAGGTTTGAATTGCAACTATTTTAAAATATAATTAACCTAAAATTTCGATCTCTTAAAACGAAGTCGATTAGTCGAAAATATATTGATGAGTGGTTTTAATGAGTTTACTAGCGCCATTATTTATACCGATCAGCTACTTACTGATATCCGTACAAATGAAATTTAACACAAACCAACCAGCCAACACATTAGAATATCGTACATTAGTTGGCACGGACGAGCGATAAAGAAATTCATTGATGCCGTAACAAAACGGCCTTTTATTTAGCAGGTGCGATGTGTCGCCGTGTAACTGGCTCGTAAACTAACACATAAACTTGATTAATGTTACGAAGGATCAATATCGTCGTTGTGAATTGCTTCACGGAATTTGGGTACGGAGTAATATTGTCTTACAAAAGTTAAGTAGATGTCAGAACCTTGAATTTCATGTTATATTTTGTTAGACTCAAAAAAAATTCTACAACGCTGGTCCAGTCGTTTGGTGTGTACAATCTGTGGTGTTTACAATCGAAGCATAATTTTATACAAGCTTTTATTTAACTTGCAGTGTATGTTTGTATATTAGTATATTTGTTTGTTACGGGTCAAATCTTGCAAGTTTAAGCAGACCGACA
>DWJZ01002400.1:0-19597 GCA_018249125.1 Asbolis capucinus
GTTAGCTTGTGCTATGGTGATCAGACAACTGATAAACATACATATATACTTTTAAATACATACCTAAATAGATATTTACACCTAGACACACAGAACAAACATTCCTGCTCATCACAGAAAAGTTTGATTATCTCCCAGAGTAGGTATAGCTAATTGATTTTTGATAAGTATACATATATCATAGAATTTTTTGACCTGGGTGGGAATCAAAGCCATCTTCGGTGTAGCAGTCAGGTTCACTAACAACTAGACCAACCAGCCTGTTAAATATCGAAATATGGATGGGAATCAAACCCACCTTCGGTGTAGCAGTCATGTTCACTAACCACTAGACCAACCGGCCTGTTCTAACACACGTAACTTTGGCTCTAAAGCATACAGGAACCCAGTCCCTTTCGGGGGAACTACGTTCAAACGACTAAGCTATCTACTTCACCTCCAATTACGAGGTACTATTAAATTGTAATGTTTTAGAACTGATCACACACGGTATTTGACCCAGACATAGAACAAACAGCTGCTCATCACAGAAAAGTTTGTTCAGACTGGGATCGAACCCACGACCAGCTTAGCTGTTGGGTTTACGAACGACTAGAGCATGGATGCTCAACCTTTTTGACAGTCGGGCCAAACTGATGGATGATAAATTTACTGCGGGCCACTAGTAATTACTAGTTAATTACTCTCAGGACTTGCTTTATAAAAAAGTTCCAAAAACATACTTGCGCGGGAAATTTAAAAGCCGTCGCGGGCCACATTTTGGCTCGCGGGCCTGAGGTTAAACACCCCTGCACTAGACCAACGTCAGTCAACAGTCGCCAGGCTAATAACAATAACAATTGAAGCTATTTAAAACTATGTAATTCTAAAAACAATGATATAAAAGACATCTTAATTTAACCTAATGTTATAATTATTATAATAACTAACCGCCTCAGTTATCTCAGGACAGTATAATACTGGGTTAGCAAACACGTTGATGTCTTTTGTCTTCTCTCTCTCTCTCTCTCTTTCTCTCTCTCTCTCTCTCTCTAGTTTAATTATATGTAGTTAATAAGCTGTATTGATATTTTAGGTGTTGCTAACTTACGACAGAAAATTTAAATAAACATATGTCAATATTAATAAATCCCCCTAATATTATAAATGCAAGTTAGTGAGGTTGGATGTATGGATTTTAATACTTCTTCACGCAAAAACTATTGAACCGAACTAAATGAAAATTGATAGATTATAGTCTGGAATGACACAGATGCTTATTATCAAAATACCTACAAAATGATTACAGCAGTTATAGCATACTTGTTTGGTGTCGCCAACGGTAGGTTTAAATCTGCTCGCACATCTAAATTTCAAAGTTATGTGGGTATCAGAAGTTGATTATCACTTGCTATGGTGAAGAAAAACATCGCGAGGAAACCTGTACTCCTAACTTCTCCATAAAATTCTCAAAAATGTTTCCACTAATCCGCACTTAGTCAAAGTAATGACCAGTCACCAAGCATTGTGAGGGGACCCGAGTACTGGGTCAGTTATGAACCCATTCTATTCAATAAATACAAACCAAACAAACAGTAAATGCTCGTTAACTCCTAATTCATTAACTGTTGGTTAAATAAACACAAACGACGGTTCATCAGAGCATTAGTTAGATAACTTAAACCAATTATTAGTTAGTTTGCGTGCGCGGGGCGTAAAGTGGAGAGATTATTTAAAGATGCATATATAAATTATCGTGGGGAAATGAGAGACACGCCTCCACGCTTCAGGGTGTAGGGATGTGTGGGGAGATGTCGATAGTTTTATCTTTTTTGTTTTTTTTTTTTTTTATTATAGCAATAATCATTTTATGAAACACTAGCTGTAGACAGTGCGTTTTGCTACGCATCAACTCAGTGTCCGTTCGACATCATTTTGGTATCAAAACTTATTCCAGAAAATTCTGAATAAGGTTGTTAAAAACATCAAGGCTCTATCTCCTACCATTCTAGTGTCTATAAAGGAGAAACTCATAGACCAACTTTATTTTTTATAGATATAAATGAAAAACGTGAGTATGTATGTAAATTGTTTCTAATATTATAAATGTGAAAATAACACTGACTCTCTGGTACCTGCATGTCTAAACTAGAAAACCGATTTTGATGAAAATTATTGCAGAGATAGACTAGAACTTGGATGCGAGTTCTTCTTTGTGATCCGACTATAACGTGTCGTTGATTATTTATCATTGTTTTAGGTAGTACTTCCAAATTAATCCAATTTCAACTTAACAGCAAAATCAATTTTTGGGACTGCGTTCTTATGCTAAGTCATCGGATTATGTTCTTAAATGCATTTTTAAAAAAGGAATCAATAATAAATAGGTAGATAATAAATATATATACACCTCCAAATATACATAGCCATTCACCGAACGATCAGACAAATCAAGACAAATAAAAAAAAATCATTTAATTATATGGCTATTAGAAATACAGTTACGGACATCGACATTTTTTTTTACGAATTAACATACATTTTTGTTTATATTTTTAAATATTCATAAAGATTTTTTTAATCATAGAATAAATTTCTGTTCATTCCAGAAAAAATGTTCTGAGTAAAATTCGATCTCCAGCTTAACAAAAGGCCAGTCAATATAATATCGATAACACACAGACCGCCCTATTCTCAGTAATATGGCAACATCTTCTGATACTTTCAAGTGATTAACCGTTATTATATAAAGTAAATTCAATAATAGCAACCATGGTCTTGTTTGCTGATTTGGGCATTAAAAACCCCAGACAAAACACGACTTTATCCCATAGTAATAAAACACAAAATCTGTTTACAAAAATAATAAAATTTTTGGAAATGACTATATTTTTCATTCATGTAAATTAGACTTAAATATACAGATATAAGGTTGGGTTTTGCATGCGTCGTGTTCTAGGGTAATTTCACCGAATGTTAGCAGTGTGTGCAGATTGCAAAGGTGTAATTATTGTGGGGTATAATGTGTTCGGGTATGAAATAATGAGTGTCCATCTGCAGGTGCTGGTACCCTGCAATCAGGGTGTCACAAAATATCTTGTTATGGTCATTTTCTGGTTATTGACACTTTTTGCTTAATATTTGTTAAGAGACTGGTATTTGTAAAATTCTGTGTCAATTTAAGATAAACTTTTTTATACATATAAAGAAGAACCATGTTTATGTTTCGGTTCTTCAAAAGACAAGTCGTTAAGACACGTCGAAAGAATGTGTGAGGTGTCCAAACTTCCGATACATTGATTGGTATGGTACTTACCTATCTGCACTGGAGCAGCGCGATGGAGTATGCTCTATTCCTCCTCAGTGATGAGGAGAAACGCGTGAATTATAAATGGGTTGAAGTTATGAGCAAACTTCTCTTCTCTGGTGTTGTTAATGGGCTGCGGTGATCACTTACCATCAGATGACCCGTCACCTCGTTTACCTGCTTATCACATTGAAACAACTTACGAAAGGAATTTTGTAAAAAAATATCCACAGCACCTTTATAATTTTCGCACACATGCAGTTTGCTTCAGACAAACCATTGATTAAATCTTATAAATAAGTATTAAGCACTAAAAAACTACAAAATACTATAAAATAAATAAATATCTAAAACTACAAAATACTATAAAATAAACTACAAAATACTATAAAATAAATAAAGGAACCGGTACTCCTGAGAATTCCCCTAAAGTTTTCGAAGGTGGCTTAGGTCTCCAAATCTACATTTAGCCAGCATTCCTGGTCTATGTTAAGCCTAAACAAGCCCAGCAGTGGGATAGGAATCGTCAAAACAGACTCCAACTGGCTACCTAATCAAAAACCCTCGCTGTCACTCCTCGTCATTTATCAAAATAAAAGGATCATTTCGAAACTTCAAAAAAGGAACGTTCATTTTTTAATTTTTTAAATGAACTGTAGGCGTTAACACAGAACACAAACAGCTCGATGCCATTAACTAAATAGTTAACGAGTTAAAAAAAAACAAATTTACATAAACACACCCGTATTATGCTGAAGGCTTGGGGCGACCCAAGAATATTATTTATAATATTAATAACAACTAATTATACCTTTAAAAGAAATATTTTATATGTAATGACGCGATATAAATCTCGTTCGAAAGCTAGGGTTGGGAAGCGACTGATGTTTTTGGATATCGATATTTGTTGATTGTGTTTTTGTATCGATGAGTTACTTTATTTTTTCTTGCACAGATTCTGTGTTTACTTAGTGTGTAGAGTTTAAGTTCATGATGTATGATATGTAAAACAAACGGTTCAATTACTAAATGAGATAGAAATATGTTTCCAAATGTTGAATTAAGTTATTAAAAAACGGTAATTATTTCGTGTGCCCTATGTGGCTAACTACCACTTTCTTAACTTGCTCAACAGCTAAATTACTTGAGGTGTTTCCATTGGGGGCTTGGGAGGCTACTTGTCTTTTTTATTTGGCCATTGGTGCTGCTTTGGAAGTTACTAGTGCAAATGATGACGCTTGCCACTTACCATCAGACAGACATCAGGCTGATCTTTTAGTTTCTTTCTTATTTTTTAGTTATTTTTAGAAAGAAACAAACCTTAACATTTTTGCTAACGCCATACTTTGCACAAGCTCGCAGCACAATCCGTCGATAAAACAGTTAAGCTGTCGACTATTTTCATAAAAAAAGAAAGGTTATACTACATTACTCAGCTAATGCCAAACTTTGCACAAAGTTGTAGCAACAAAATCCGACGCTGAAACTTAGTGGAACGATAAGGCAATATATTCGCATTCGCATTCAATAAACCATTTCATAAACCAACGCCCACACCGCGTCCCAATCAATATACAAATAAAGTGCAAAATGCCTGGACGCAGCTTTAAAACAAATAGTTCCAAGAATATCAGCTTTCATAACTTTGCCAAATTGACACCTTGTTTAAGCCGGCGCAATTCACGACGATTTGCAGTGTTCGTAAGTGGGCTATTATAAAATTACCAAGTTAAAAATATAATAAAAACAAAAGAATTTTAACCTTATGACACTATCATTAGAGTAGATGTCGATAGAACGTGGAACTTTGCAGCGATGCTCTCGAAGGTGAATATCGGGTTCGTACACATTCATCGACAACGATTTTGTACCTTTTTTCCCATCACGAATATCAATGGAAATTTGTTCGAACCAATTACGCGCATGCCTTTATTTCTATAGTGTTGAAACGGTTTTACGAGTTTAAGGTTCCGTCTTTTATACCCAACGTCACTCTATGTCTGTATGTCCGTTTGTCACATGGCTCTATGTCTCAAAACGTATAAAGTAGATTTTTTTCTTGATTTGAATATATGTACATATTAGGTACGTTCATCTAGAACAATATTTGTAGGTACATATGTTTGCTTGGTTGGTATAATAAATTAATAAGATTAACAAATATTTAAAAAGGGAAGGGAAGAGACGAAAAGGAACAGTTGTTCGTGACATTTGATTTGTCATCCGAAACTGCTATTTAAATATACATTTTTTTCACAATCTACAAACATTTAAAGTAAAAAAAAATTTATAACCGACTTCAAAAAAGGCGGAGATTATCAATTTGTCTATATGTATATTGTTTTAGTATCTGTTGTGTTGTGCAACTCTTCTTCGGGATGTGCAACATTTTTTCTATTATTATTTTTAAACACTTTATTGTTTGCACACCACAAAGAGATACAAATAAACATACAATAAAGAAATACAGAACAATGGGCGGCCTTATCGCTTTAAAGCGCTTTCTGCCAGGCAACCCAATAACGAAGAAAACACAGCATGAGAAGGAAAATAGGTACAGGCGTACATGAAGAAATATTTCACATCTATGCCTGTAACATTAAAAAAAAATTGAATATAACATATATCATGATGCGTGGGTGAATGAATGAATAGGTTATATTTTCATACTTTTGAGTGGAAACCCGGAAAAGAAAAGAAAGTATTATAAAAAAAAGTACAAGGGCTTCAACCAACTGCTGACCCACTACAGCACGGTTCTCTTCGTACTGAGGAGGCTAAATACTCCACCATGCTGCACCAATACAAATTGGTAGAGGTGTCAAGAAATATAAAAAAAAAATTTTTTAATTAATTTATTTAACAAAAGGTGTACAATAATATTTTATATTCCTCCAAACTGTAGGCCAGCTTTTCGGCAGTATATAATGGTTCTCGGATTAAAAGTGCCAAAATAATATCATCAAATATTCCACTGTCCTAAGGAACCCTACAAACACGAACTCAACTCACACTTGGCCAGTTATTCCCCGTTCATTACGGTTTTATTAATTAATCATATCCATTTGGTAGCGAGCACGTCGCATTCAAATCGTCGACGATATGTCTTCACCTTGACTTTACCTTTAAAAGAAGATTATAAAGTATTAACTTTATACTAACAATAAGCTCTATATAAATATAGATAATAATATATATAATAAATCTACAGTTAATTGCTGTCTGTACGTAGGTGATATTTAAGAAACTGTTACTAGGTTTTTCAGTAAAGAATAGGAACCAAAACCGAGTATTCTTTTTTGTTTTATTTCAGTACGATTCGTCCGTGTCTTTTTTCTCCTGGTAGGTACTTTGATAAAAAGTAGTCTAAAAGTATTCCTGTAATCTATCTGTGTGCCTAATTTCATTCATATTAGTTAAATAGTTTTTGCGTGACGGAGTAATACATCTACCTATCCATTCATTTATTTATAAATCCTCACAAACTTTCGTATTCATAATATTAGTAGGAAATAGAACAATAGAACTAGCCGACCTGTCAGGCATTACCTCATTTCAGATTCTGAAATATTAAAATTTTCAGCGCAATTTTAAAAATGAAATTAATTTAATTCCTTAATCTTCCATCCTGTAACAACCTTCTATAAACAACCCGAACAAAGACGCGGTATTCAACTAGTTTGTTAAAATATTAGTGAGGTATAATTTATTGTGATAGGGGTCCAAGGGCGAGGCGACGAAGGTTCAGCGGCGCCAGTGTATTGAACGGATAACGCGGGTTAAGCGACCGCTCGTTATATTAATGGTAATGCTCATTAATATAATTTTATGATTTTCGAGATTATTATAATGTTCATATATTTAGTGTCCGGTCTTCAATAAATTTAGATATGTCTATGTGTGTTTATGTTTTTTTAGGGTTCCGTGTTCATAGGATGGAAGCAATAAAGCTCACTACCTACGTCGTTTCACTGTAGTGACACCATCACGGCACACCGTGGCCACGCTGTCACCACATCGTAACCACGTCGCAATGTTACTATAATGTCGCCAAGTCGCGCAATCACTACGCCGTCATCGATTCGTCGCCACATCGTCGCCACACTGTGTCACACCGTCGTCACGTCGTCTCTACACCGTCGCCAAACTGCGCCACGTCGTTGCCACACTGTACCACACCGTCGCCATGTTGTCGCCACATAGACTACACCGTCGTCAAACTGCGCCACATTGTCGCCACACTGTACCACACCGTCGCCACAGCGCCACACCGTCGCCACTTCTTCACCACTCTGTACAATCCGACACCGATCTAACTGTTTCGATGCAATTTCACTAACGTTTTGTAGTTAGCTTGAATACCAGATTTGGGATTTTTTTCAATAGTAATATATCAGTTAACTCATAAAAAAAAATATCAAGTTAAGAATTACTTCTATGACTTAACTACAATGATGCGAGGGCAGATCTACTAACTGTAAATATTAATAGATATATTAAAATTAAAAATATAAATAAACCGATTTACAACTTTATTACAGCCACAGATAATAACTGCATTTTTAAACTTCATTAATATAAATGGATGTAATGGAATCACAGTTTAATTAATTCTTAGTTAAAATCAACACTAAAATAATTAATTATTCATAAGTAATTGTACCGTCCGCAAAAAGCTTCGCCTCCGGGGCGTAATCATTTGTGCGATATGTTTAAATATTTGTTAATGTGCGGCTATCGACGCTCGCTGTCGGACGGGCCACGCCTTTTGTACGGTCCGCAGATTAAATATAAATCTTATAATGTTATTATATTCTTAATAATAACAATTAATAGCAATTCTTTTGTCCAGATTTCACATTAGATATTCCTATTTATCCAGGAAAACATTAAGTTAGGACGAAAACTAATATATGTACGTATCAAGATCAGGTGATGGTATGGATTAATCTAAGCTTCAATATCTATAAATGAATAATGATAAAACAATTCTTAAAGAATCAAAACTCAAAGAGTCAAAAAAAATTAGCTTAATCTGCGTAGAACTTTTTGGAGTTTTAAAAATGTTCACAAACCAACTTAACATTTTTATATAAGTATAATAATATTACATATCTTTAGACAACTCACACACGACCATCTGATCCCAAACTAAGCGTTAGCTTGTACTATGGTGATCAGACAATTGATAAACATACATATATGTGTATTTTTCGATTCATAGTTAACAAGTTAACACAGAACAATCATTGCTGCTCATCACAGAAAAGTTTGACCTGGGTGGGAATCGAACTTACGACCTTTGGTGTAGCAGTCAGTTTCACTAACCAGTAGATCAACCGGTCTGTCTTTCGGCGTATATAGGTGTACCTAATAATTATAATGTAATATATTTGAATAAAATCTAATAATTATAAATTTTAATGTTTATCTTCCCTTTACGTGGTAAGTGTTGAACGGATTAAGATAAAACTTGACACAAAGATAGATCGCATTACAATATGAGAAACAATAAAGAAAGATACAGGTTGGACTTACGGAAAGGCGATCAATTCGCTAAACAGCCTCTACTAGATAACCTTTAGGTAGTAATCTGTAAGGAGTTAAATAGGTAGAGTGTCTAATAAGTAACAGAGATTGACGGTTACATATACATATAATCTACTAGTTGTACGCTGCGCGCGTTGCTCCGCATCAACTCATCAATCGTGTATCCTATAGATATGTATAATTTCGGTAAAAAAACCTTTTCCAGAGAATTCTGAACAAAGCTACTGAAGACGTCAGTGATCTATCTCCTACATCAGTGTCTTTAAAAGACAAACAAAGGAACTCACAAATATATATATATATATTTATATAAAGATAACGAATTTTTTTACCACTTGATTGTTTTTCTAACCTTACCCGCTAAACGTTTCGCAGGCGTTCTCTACATACATACATCAGTATGGTATGTCGAGTGCCGATAATACTCAGTTTACAACCGACTTTCGACTTCGGTCCTATCTTGAATACTGTTAAAGATTAATTAATTAATAATTATTGGGTACGAAATGTTAAATTCTGTCAAGCGTGAGTCATTGCGATTAAAGTACGTTAACTGAAAATATTTGAATGGGGCGTTTCTCGTAAAATTTGCAATATTTCCTTATGCCAAAGCTCTTGGGGATGAATAGATATATGTTTGTTACTCTTTCACGCAAAAACTACTTCACCGATCAGGAATAAAATTTGCCAATGATATAGACTTTGGTGTGGAATTACGGCGTGAAGATTTCTGTTTAACGCCTGCTCTGGGTTCGAATTTACGCACACCTATATTTTTTGTAGTAGATTCCTATATATAGTTTACTTCATAGAATAAGAATGAAGAAGATGAGAACACTTTTGAGAGTTCCCCGTGCACTTGAAGGTGAAGTCTACCAATCAGTTGGACAGCGTGGTGGTATGCAGACACAAGAGCTGCAATACACCAGGAGAGCAAAACTGATCCAGTACCTCCAAAGCCAACGTAGACCACGGTCAGTCCGCCAGGAGTGAACGACTAAAGAGAGAGTTAGCATTCGATATATTCAAACATACAGTTAAATTAATCATACATATTAGAGAACACCAATGTGTGAGTGCTCATTAGTGTTAGTATGCGTGTATGTGTGTGTGTGTGTGTGTAAGTTTTTAAAAACACCGTAATAATGGTAGCAAAGTTCAGTAATTTGAGAGCTCTCGTGTCTGAAGATAGTTATTTTAAACGAATACTTAACAAAAAATACTGTGAGTGTGTTTGTATGTTGGAGGCACAAATTGGCTTCCACTTCGCTCTGAGCATCAGTTGCCGAGCTAATAGGCGGGGCAACCTAGGGTTGCCACTAGCGACTTTTTATCAACATGTTTTAATATCGACGTACTTATAAACTATTAGCATATAACATAGTAACATTATATGATATTTATTAAACCTATAAACTAACAATGTTTAGTATTTGAAATCATTTTTGCGCTTATAAATCATAAAACTCAAAATAATCTTTTACCGTATTTGTCTGAACAATTCTGGAAAATATATTTTTGCATATTTTCATAATTATTGTGCAGATATCCTCTAGTTTTTCTTATCCTGATTGATAAAAAAAGCTTTCCAAAGCAGACAGCAGAAAGTAAGCTGTCTTTTAAGAAAATTGATTTAAGCATACCTTTTTTACCAATAGTATTATATTGTATTTAAAAAAATATATAAATATTTAAAATTTTTGATATTGCTCTTTTGTTTAAAAAAAATGTCATGCAGCATGCCTTCAATATGATTAATTTGACAACTAGTGTTTGTATTTGTCACAAACACTTACTGTTGGAAAAAGAAGAACAATATATTTATTATTTTTTGTAATTTCCGGCAGTCGACAACCCTATCTCGCCCTGACCAAGGGCCATCAATATAACAATTTAACAGGAAAGTTTCAACAGCTATAAATTAAATGAGTTAATAGCCCAACAAATCCTGCGCCCGCTGCCCACAACTGGGCCCACGTTAGTTTTTGTAAGACAACCATTTTACACACATATCAGTTTACGGCGTAATAACTCATTTACAGATAGTTTTATGTTGTAAATCCTGTACTGATTAATTGGCCACCGTGGGCCACGCTGCTGCTTCTTTTTGTTTAAAGATCCTGTAGCCGAGTAACGAGCAAACAAGTTAGAACACCAAAGGTATAACTTGTTTGCGATTGATCTAGAAAGAAGCCTATATGATTTTATACTTCCACCATCGTGAAATGTTTAGTACATTTATAAAGCTGTACTCAACGGGTACTTACGATTATCATACATTATACCGATATCTCGGCCCAGTTGGGTCATGGTCACGGCATGACTGAATATCGGTATAAATTATAATAATCGTGAGTACCTGTTGGCGTTTAAAAAAAGGAATATTTTTCGCGACCCCCTTTGAACATGACTTCCAAGATATAGCTAGGCAAATGGGCGGCAAGCTGGCCTACTTATATATAGGTATACATATATATTTGTACTTATATATATTTACCATTAAAGTTATATATAACAATTTTTAATTACACTCAGACAAAGATACTAACAAACGAAAACAATGAAATACAGAACAAACATTCCTGCTCATCACAGAAAAGTTTGTTCTGGGTGAGGATTGAACTCACGACCTGCGGATCAGTTTACTAACCACTAGACCATCGAGTATTTCATGAAACCCTTAAAACTAACACCCAAACCTCAATCTACATACCGCCTCAAACCTCAAACCTCAAGCCTCAAACCTCAAGCCTCAAACCTCAAGCCTCAAACCTCAAGCCTCAAACCTCAAGCCTAAAAACAGCTAAAAAAATCCGGCGAAAATTTGTGAACGACCCAGCATCGCCCACGCCCGTCGAACCCCGATCATTATTTTATGAGGTTCAATTTTGTTTAAAGTATGTTATTAGGGCCAATATTAAGACCAATTTCGAACCTTCTCGGAACCAAATATGATTTGCTTGGACTCCAAATATCGGCTAATTCGCCTCCATGTCAATATCAGTTCAGTTATTACTGCTATTGAGAACTTCTTGAGGTCTCTGGGGCTTCGGATTGGAAGGGTTATTCTACTAATATTATAAGTAAGTGAAGATAAAACTTGCTCATGTCGACTGTAAGCAGGAAAAGGTTAAGCAACAGGGAGCGCGGTCAGTTGGAGGATGGGTGACCGTTGGTAAGAATTCCATGGACGCTGCGGAGATTCAGAGCGCACGCATAGCGACCTGGTTAAGCCTTTCGGAGACCTTCGGCATACATACTTCCGATACTTGGCTTGACCATGGGGTAGCGTTGGCAGGGTGGAATCTGCTCTAGGTCTCCTTTCTGAAGCCAATTATAATACTCGGAATAGATTTTTTTTAATATTAATGTCTTTGGACAACTCACACACGGCCATGTGACCCCAAACGAAGCGTTAGCTTGTACTGGTGATCAGATAACTGATAAACATACATATAAATACATACTTAAATATATTAAATACATATTTAAATAGATATTTCTAACTGAATTAACGCACATTACTAAATATTTTTCTTCTCTCTCTTGCCATGACTTGTCAACTTGGAATCTGAAGAATACCCTGATATTCTCCAATAATAACATTTATTTCGAACAGGAAACGAACGCGGGACTCTCAACACAGGTGGGTAATTGACTGGAGATGTTTGCGGTTCAAATATTTTGACATACTAAGGTAAGTGTTCGATAGTTGCGTATATGTTGGAAATATCGTTCGTCGTCATTACCTGTTATTTCGACAAGGTTTAACGACTGATCACAATAACTGGGTCCGATGGTTTACGTGCCCTTTGAAGCACGGAAGATGAAAGATGGTGATGAAGAAGAGGAAATGTTCTCTAGCGGTTTTCTATTCAATTATTCTCGCACTTTCTCTTGCTTAACTCGCCCAATCACTTATATTCCACATAAAATAGGTAAAAACGTTAACCAAAATATAAATTCATTTATTCACGTGTATTTATTAGTAGTACACTTGAACATCAACATTTTTTTAATCTGCCACTGTTTCCGAAAGATACTTTATTGAGGAGATGAAACGGCGAAAGAAACTCAGCACATCTTTTAAAACAATACAAAACTACTTCATAAAGTATATAAATACAAATTATATGTATTTTATGTATTAGTGTAACTACGCGAAGCTGGATACGGAAGGTGCATTTATTTTCCAATACTGTAAGTTTATATATAGTAAAATATTTATATAGTAAAATATAGAACCCAAAAGGTTTTAACCGTAGCCAAATTGCAAATGGAACCCCTTATAGAAAATTATAGAAAAATACACTTCTCTTCTATATTCTTTTTATATTCCATAAATTTGTGCTTGACCACAATCCGGCCTGATGGTACGCAGAGATGTGTTTTTAAGGCGCACTAATTTGGCAAAAACCTATTCACTTTTGTTTTGAAGACATTTACATTGTACACACTGAACACTGTTCATCTCTCTTAAGAAAATTTCTCCATCTCCAGTCCTCCGTCTATCCGACAGTAGGCTTATTCAAATGATTTATAAAAATAATACCATTAGACCAGTAGATTGTTAAATATTACCATGGGAATCTTATCGTAATTACTACTTACTACTTGACCGTATAGAACCCAGGATAATAAATATTACGTAAAAACTCACACACGGTCATCTGATCCCAAACTCACCATCAGCTTGTACTATGGTGATTAAACAAGTGATAAACATACAAATATATTTTTTTAAATATGTATTTATATAGATTTTTTATACACCCAGAACACAGAACAAAACAAACAAACAAAATTACTTGTATAAATAAATATGTAACAATAAATAAACAAATATTCCTGTTCATCATAGAATTGCCCACATCGCAAATTTACCAGCGTGGTATGTTAATACAAATTAGCCTATATGTTAATCCAGACTATAATCTATCTTTAAGCCAAATTGTATCTATATCGGTACAGTAGTTTTTACGTGGAAGAGTCATCCATCCATCCCCACAAAATTGTCCTTTCGTGTGCGCCAACAAGTACCAGGCGTTTATAAGTGTGGAGAGTACAAGAGCTCGTTTTATTTGATTGGTATTAATTCAGTTCGTATCAGTAACTGCATAGGCAATTACTGAAATCAGTTTCCACTGGTAATGGTCAGAGGGCGTTGCCAACGCGCTGTTACCATACGTTTGTATTGGACGTTTTGTATTCTGTATCTTGTACTATAATATGCGCAGGCCTTCTACTTCCTACTAACATTAGAATTGTGAATGTTTCTAAGGATGGATGCTTGTTTCTTGTTCACGCAAAAACTGCTGAAGGTATTCGAATGAAATTTGGCACAGAGATAGATCACTCTGGAATAACACATGAACTACTATTATTAACATACAAGGCAGGTAAAGCCGCGGATGCAAATTTGTGTTAAAATATACATATGTTATATACATAACATATATGATATAATGTTGTATACATATGTTCTAAATAATCTTACAATTACGATGAAGATTTACATAGTTTGTTTGGGTCAAGGTTTCATTAACTGCGGTATTGTTTTATGAAAATACATTTCCGTACCGTTGATAAAACTTAAAAAAATTAATAGATGCTGTGATATTTGTTTTATTTAACTGCTTTGACGCTAGATGTCGTTTTTATTAATGCAAAGTTCAGCCTAAGAATTTGTGCCTTCCTTAACCAAAGATATTTGAAGAAAAATATTTCAATAAATCAATGCTTACTCCTTATTGTCTTCAACACATTGATGGTGGACTGAGCACGTGTCGCCCTCCCAACTGAGGAGGCCTAGAGCATAGAGCATTCAGCATGCGGATACTCCATCATGCGGAGTGAAAAAGAGAGAAGAGGAGAAAAAATGAGAGAGATTAAATTTATTAGTTTATTTTATTTTATATCTTTCAATAGCTTTTTATTGGACGAAAACACCAACTATTACTACTCGCTGATAACAGTAAGGGACCACGTACAAGCTATTAAACTTGGTGTATGAGGTGCACGCGATTTTGAACTTTATTTTAAAGTAAATACAGCGCGCGATAAGAGGCCGACTTTAACAAATGGCGGAGGAAATTCTGTTAGTGCTTGTAATTTGGTCTGGTCTCGTTTCCGACATTTTCATTTGGTAGTGCATAGAATCAAAAAAAAACCTAATTTGACATTCAAAATGCTGTTTCAGTTTTGTTTATTTATACATATAAGTATAAGCACATATATGCAGGAGTTGAGCTATTAATTCCGTACCATTAAAGGAATCTCTTTTAGTAGATCCGTTAAGAAGAATATACAGTATAAAACTGGTAATAAAAGTTCAAAATAAATCGTAACAATACTCGCTTTTCACAAAAGAAATTATGATTTATTTACCATAATAAAATCATTATAAAACTATAAATTCAGCTTCGAAAAATTTACTTAAAAAATACATACATCATCATCATTAAAAAATACATCAAAAATATTTCTGGATGCAAGATTTTTATGGTTCGGTGCGCAATGAGCGGTTCAGCCAACTGTTGTAGACCCAAGAAATTTTTAATTATTTCACAATTTTAAGTAAATCTTTTAAGAGTAATGTTATTTTTTTGAACAAATTTTATGTTTCAATTGTTAATTTAAACTAAAAACTTGTTTTTGCCTGTTTAAATATTTTTATGTGTACAAATTTAACCAAGGTTTTTAATATTTTCAGACAAGGAAAACCCCTAGACTGCAAAATTATTGTTAGAAAAAAAAACTTATTAACTCCTTCCCAAACCTACAGTTCCCAAACGAGTCGCACCCAGTGTGGGGGCGGACCAGGAATTATTTATACTATTTAATTACTTATCTGACAGGTGTACAGCTCGCTGCAGGTACACGCCATATATTAGCCGGTTCACCCCTTTCAATTACTGCGCCTTCGATGAACAAGATCGCAGTAATAAATGATTTACTGCGACTGGCCAGTGAAAACCACGGTGATACTAAACTGAGAATGGTATGAAATACATTCTCCTCAGTCGTTCTTGACAGAGTGGTCGTTGTTGATGGTCTATAATTTTTTTTCGATCGACAATGAAGTCCTTGCGATGCGCCTCCACCTATTGCGGTCTTGAGCGTCTGGAGAACTCTGGACTATAGACTTTTGGGTTAGTTCTGATAATATCTGTCCAACGAGTTTGTGATCGACAGCCTGAACGATTGATAACGTATAGACGCATAGATGCCGCCGACAGGCCGGTTGGTCTAGTGGTTAGTGAACCTGACTACTACACCGGAGGTCGTGGGTTTGATTCCCACCCAGATCAAACTTTTCTGTGATGAGCAGGAATGTTTCTTCAGTGTCTCTGGGTGTGTAATAGAAATATCTATTTAAGTGTGTATTTAAAAGTATATATATATGTTTATCAGTTGTCTGATCACCATAGCACAAGCTAACGCTTAGTTTGGGGTCAGATGGCCGAGTGTGATTTGTCTAAAGATATTTATTTATTATTTATAAACAGGTGATATACGTGCAAAAACTATCTATACTTTAAAATTTCCATAATGTTCCAGAAAGTGTTGAAAACCCCAGAGATATAAACATTTCGGTTAGTAATTGAATTGTAATGTTTATTTAAGAGTGATTCGGAGCAAGTTACAAGGAGGGTAGTTTTGAATTTGCCGCAATACTGATTAATAGGCACTAAAAGATATATATTTTTTAATGTTACATGCTGTACAGTGTTTCATACGTCTGATAAAATATCTATGTTTTTGGGAAAAACATGAATGTCGGTTTGTGTCTCCCTCGAGTGTGGCAAGTATGTTGAACGAAAATTTTAAAACTAAATTAGTATTTTTTTTATTTTTATAATTTTCGTCCTTATCATTTAATTTATTGTTTGATAAGACCCTGTCATACATATCTCCTCTAGCATTTTCTGTTTCCCTGATAGCATGGACAACATAAGTAACAGACCAAGAACAAACACCCATCTGTCACATAAATACCTGCTCCTTTTTCACAATCACTACCAACTAGAAGTGTGACTAATAAGTATGTCGTAGGCTCTTAAGGATCTTTCTATAACGACTGTCCAACAAAACGTCTCAATCACGTCTGGTGCGTAAACTGTAAAGCTTTATTCACACATGCGTGTAAATATCGCTGTCAAATGCGACTCTTGTAATTATTTGTTTTGTTATTGGAATAAATATTATTACAGGATCTGTTGACGAGACAACTGTTTGCATACTGCCTGAGGATAACATGCAATGACGTACGAGTAAATATCACCGGGACAGTGACGAAACTGTCCTGGGATTTGAGACTTGCATGTCCATTAGCAATGTTAGCCTAGTGTGGTGTACGTTGGTTTGCCGAATAGAAGCGATTGAGATAAAAGCCTACACGCTCTAATTTCTCATCGACTTCAAATAAGGTTATCAATTCGACAGGTTATAATCATTTTTATCATAAAAAACTGACTTCAAATGCCTCCAACAAGTAATACAATGAAACGATCGTTGTCAGCAACCAGTTAAATACACATTATTAAATAAAACCCAAAATTAAACATTAAATTAAAATGGGGCCATATCGCTACCAGAAATTTGCGATCTTAACAAAAATATAAAAATCGGTCACTCAGTAAAAGATTTTGAGGTAACATAAAAAAAATACAGACGAATTGAGGACCTCCTCCTTTTTTGAAGTCGGTAAAAAATATGACTCGGGGTGCTCTGCTGTTTTACCGAGTCAAATCGAGAAAAAAATGCACGATTCGCCCGTTTTTTGACAGTAGAGTGGCGCAATTTTGTTTTGGACTTACTTTAAAACTATGATACCTTCTAACGTATACATTAAAACCTGAAAATCATTTCAAGTACAATTATGTTTATGTAAATAATTGTGATGAACAACGTGTTTAATGGAGCAGCGTGGTGAAGGCCTCTAGGCCTCCTTAGTATGAGACCCGTGCTTAGTAATCGGCCACCCAAAGGTTAAAACCTGTTATACAAAAACATTGAGGGCTCAAAGCGTATAATAAAGGTTTACGCTGATATAAACTTGCCTTAAGAATGAGTCGTTCACACAGAAAACTAATTTCATTAAATGTTACCGAGACGGTTGTCTCACAGGCGTCACACTCAGCTGTTGTCATGGCAACCAGAATATTATTGCAGCTCCACAATTCCCGTCATACAATATTATTACTTCGTCGAATATTACTTTATGAAACTGGTTATTTGATAATATTAACAAGACGCCTTAGGATTCAATATGTCATCATGGAAAAGGGATTAATGAATTTATATCTGTCAATAGAGTTCTCTATATTTGGAACACTTATAATTCTGTCTGTGTGTCTGTCTCTGGTCTGCAAAGACCCATATTTGAAATTTTGTATAGGTATTTTTGTTGCTGACACAACATCTACGTGCGTTATTTGTCTTCAACCCATCAATGGCTTACTACTGAGCACTGGTCTCTCCTTATACTTAGAAGGCCTAGAGTATACTCCACCACGCTGCTCCAATGCGGTTCGGAGGAGAAGTTAGTGGCCAACCCAGGTTTCAATTCCAATCGGAAGTATTTTATTATTATTATTTCTTTTTATATCAGATCATATACATCCAGTTAGTGTTAGTCAAATTTTTTAAAACCTATCTGTTAGTTCGCTTAACCTAAACTAAAGAATAACTTTATAATTCCCGTAGGCATCCTACGCATGGCTTAACGATTGCTATCTTACGACAACACGGTTAACGACAACACAACCAACGGCTTTCATGCCCTCCGAAGAACGGAACTTTGCGCCACTAGCAGTCACCGATCCTCGTACCGACCGCGCCCGCTGTTGCGATTTTTCGAACGGTTAAAATCAAAACAAACCGCGGGATACCAAACCTTCGCTAGTGGAAATTGATTGAAGGCCCTAATTGAGTAGGTAAAATTTCTCAGATGTTATAGATAAATAGTATTCAAAGAATTGAAATATAATTTAAAATCTTACTTAATAATCGTTTAAAATGAAGTACAAAGTATGTTTTACTCATTTAATTGACGCATGCAAGAAGCATGTTGCAAACATTGCTATCACGTACTGCAGGGGCTACAAAAATGTTCGTGTCACCAACCATTTCTTTAATTCCCTCTTCTAATTCCACTGGATTCTAAACCATCGGCTCTGTAAATAGAATAAAATTATGACATTACAATAATGAGGTTTACGAATGTACAAGTAAAGTCCATTTACAGATAATTAAGGGATCTCCTCATTAACTAACAGGAATTTGGTGTTTTAATACAAATGAAAATAAATCAAGGACAAATATCACGTGAGTTTGCTGTTAGTAACATTTATACACTCACGAATTTTTCTATGTTAAACTAGATATAAGAGGTATAAGAAATTACAAAGGTTTTAATATACGGAACCAAAAATATTAACAAGTAAAAGTAAGTTAATTAAAGTACAAGACAATCGGTCATGGCCTAGCATCTTCACTGGATGCTAAGTGGTCAACCAAGTTAAGCTACATCTGCTATGGTCGGTAAGAGCTGGTGACCAATAGCAACAAAAATTCATGAGCGTTTCCACGCTTTTGGAGGTTACGAAGCCGTCAGATGCCAATAATTTAGCCTCGTTAGAGACCTTGGCAGGCCGGTTGGTCTAGTGGTTAATGAACCGGATGTCGTGGGTTCGATTCCCACCCAGGTCAAACTTTTCTGTGATGAACAGAAATGTTTGTTCTGTGTGACTGGGTGTG
>DWJZ01002401.1:0-19595 GCA_018249125.1 Asbolis capucinus
GAAGACGTTGCGTACGAGTCGATAATAAAGCTCGCCGCGTAGGGTCCAGTTGTCTACTGACTACACTCCACACTCCTGGCCCGGCAGGGATAGGAACTAGTGTGCTTCTCTGATGAGTCGTGCTTTCTTTTGACTTCAATCCATTGATGGTTAAGTATTGAGCATGATCTCTCCTAATAGAGAACGCCGAGAGTTATGACTCTTCTTCTTTGAAAATAGTATGAGGCCGCGGTCCACCATGCTGATAATTAATTTCTAGTTGATTCTTACTCATATACTATTTTAAAAACTGGAAATGTGTTTTTATTTGGACATTAACTTTTACCCAATTCAAATTTAGAGAGAAAGAAATAATGCATTTATGTCGTCATAACTACGTTAGTACCTCGTTAGGTATAACTATATGGTATAACTTCATTGTTGATGGACCACTACAGAGCACAGATCTCGTATTGGCGGCAGCATTGAAGGTTCTATTATTGAAGTAATACGTTACTTGGTTAGCAAGCTGACAACATAATATATAAATGTGAATTATTAGTTCTGTGTTGCGTACAAGCATTTGTATGAGTCGTATGTGATGGTAGACTATTTTGAGAAGTTCCTCGCAACCTGCTATCTAAGGTAAATTATGATCTCGACCTGTTGTAATAGCCGCAATGAGTTATTGTACTCGAACACGAAATGTTCAGAGACCAGCCGTTGTTCGAAGTTCGAACACACTCCGAGAAGTCACCACGTCCAACCGAGATGTTAGCATTACAATACTGTGCATCGCGAATTACATTTATTACTTGGATTTCAACTTCAACAACAACTTCAAGGATTATCTAAAGTTCTACGTGGTTTTTTTATCTAATTATGAAGTCAGGCTAATAAGTTCGTTCTATACTGAAAAACTTTACCTAAGTTAATTACCATTTAGCAAAGCATGATGGAAGCGTTACAACATTTTTTTTTACTAGTATTTTCGGTTTGCTGATTTTTGTCACTTATTTAATAATATACGCAACTATTTCTCCACGCTGCCTATATAACTACGTTAAACACTGATTACTGTTTAAAATGATATGGGAAAGAGATCGAGTAATGTGTAATTTATTGAACAAAAAATAATATTCATATAATTAAAGGGAAGCGTCTGATAGGTTCGTGCAGCGGGTCGGTGCTTTTGTAGGCTCGTATCAATAGATCGAATTGTCATCGGGCCTATTTGTAGGGAATCGGAGTCCGGAGCCGGGCCGAAGGCGGTTGACAAAATCGGGTGCAGTGCTCCACGGTCGGGCAGGCAGTCGCCGCCGCGGGCCACTCTCGTAAATCCTTTCTCGTTGATTGCGTTCCCTTCTCCCCGAGCCCACTCGGCGACCGCTCACTCGATGACATGATTTAAGTTATTTGTTTTAGATACAACACCAATCTCGAGATTCATTTTAGTATTATGCACGTTTGTTTTAAGAGCGGAGGCCCGCGCGCCCCGGGCTACGCCCCGCGCCCGACAATGCGCGCTAACAAAGCATCACCAGATGACTGATCGCTGGCTACACGCCGTAATTGGTTTTCGGTTATTGAGTTATTGGGCGACTTCAGCGACTGTACTGACTACAGTGTACCGACCGATCCTTACTACGACGGTCTGTGACGGGTTAGTAACTCTTATAGATACAAAACATTTAGAACGCACCAAATAGGCACATCTCTCACACTACACACCTTTAAGATTCTCGTTGGTGCTGAATTGTTTGCATAAACTAAATTATTACGAATGGTTTTCACGAATATTACACTGGAATAACCTTCAACCTCTATATACCAATTCTACTAAAATAAAATTGTGAATAAGATAGTATTATTGGGAAATATTATTTTTCGTTGAGATTCGGCACAGTGTTGAGTCCGAGCGTCGAATTATGATTGCGCCGGCGCCGGGATCGGATCGCCATTGTTTAATATTCAGGTGAATCGATTAAAGGTAGGTTTATTTATGCGGCTAGAGATTAATTAAACTCAGAAGGGACATGGTACATTTACATAAGACATGGTGCGCGCATTTGCAGGAGCGGTGTGGGCGCGACCTCGCGTGAGAGCGGACGCGGTCGGTTATTCGCTTCCATTTCATACGTTACCCACCAGAGAAACCTCGTCTTTGTGTATCTTATGGAAACGAACCTACTTTCTATCATGTTTACTTCGGCCGTAATTGCTGGACTCTGTCTGGTGTCTGGTGCTCGTTGTTCTTACCTTTACTTCCTAGAGTATCTGTGACTGGTGTATCACGTGGTAATGTAGGTAATAGTGTGTGGCCAAAACTTAAATTCTATTTGTCTGTAATTGACCTACTAGCCTAGCCTAGAAGGTAGGTAGGTAAGAAAGACGGACATCGATTGAATATTATGCTCGTCATATAATGACTTAAACTGAGACGTGAAACCGGTAAAGATGAAGAAAGTTGGAAAATTTCAGTGAACACCAATTAGAGATACGATTGTCTGTAACACTTGTGCCCACGGAGCCAAGGAGGCAGGGCTCAAACATCCTGTTAAAAACAAAAGGTCGCGGCGGGCGTGTGGCGTGTGGCCGGCTACCTGACAAAAAGGCGCGCTAAATAAACAATAAACATATGATATATCAACAAAAGCAATTACGATTGTGGCCCGCGGCGGCCGCGCGCTCGATTTACGAGAGCGGGGCTGTGGGGTGCGGGTGCGGCGCGCGGGCGGCGGGGTATCAACAGCCACGCCACATCGATACCACTCGTTATGTCCGCATCCAACCAAACATTACTCAGCCCGTGACGCGGCTCGCACTTAACGAGCTCAACTTTGCCTTTTTTAAACTGCAACCTTATCGACTCGCCCGTAATGGAAACTCAAAAACAATATCTGCGTCGACTTCATAATAATTGCTAAAGCGAACCAGAACGTCTTAGTTGTAATGTGTTGTGAAATATATGCCTCGTTATTTTAAAACGAAATTCGACGGCAACTCGCCCAACATAATTTACGTGCGTATCCATCAAATCTGTATACCAGGACGACTCTCTGACATCTTGAGTAGAATATTTTAGCTATATATATAAGCTTGTACATTGTCAAATAGCGCACACGAGGTTTGTTTCAAACCGATTATGTTTGTAAAAGAAATCAATAATACCAAAGAAGTTGCGCGTGCAATAGAAAGTGGAATAACACGACGAGCCGTCCAGGCGGTGACCGGCAACAAAGACTGCGTTCCCATTGTAAATATAAATAGTTACACAAGAACATACGTGGCATCATCGACACTTAATGTCAAGGATACGAAGTGATACTCGAATGTTCGGATGGCGGCGGTTTTTGTCCGTGGTGCTTGACACCACGTGACCTATCATTGTGGTATCACTGACTCACAACTCTGCTCGAGAGAAAACGGACATCGATCAGTATTGCTCGCGTCGATGCCTCCTTACTATGCTCGGGCATGCTGCGAGGGCACTACACGACCTCGGGACTGCAATCGATATAGTATATAGGTACATAGGGCCTTTGATAAATTCGGAATCGGAGACGACAATGGTGCATTGTACTGGTCCCTAATTCATCAAAAACTTTTTACCGTACTGCACAGGGTCATCTTTATAAGGTGCAATATAATGATTACTATTATCTACCTAATAATAAGAGTCCCCAAATTTTACTAACATGTGAGTTAGCATTCAATATTATCATAGAAACAGTACTGGTTCTATTTTGTACTCTTAGTCGCTTCCCCTCTTCATAAACCCCAGCTCTACGTAGAATATACATACATAGATTGCCTGAATAACAAAATTCGTCTGAGGTTTGCGCATCTTAGGTCTATAAAATCGTACAGACTTACTTAGTGAATATTATAATGCCAGAGTATAGGTATATAGCAGAATTATTAGGTAAGTGATAGCAAGTGTGTAGGGGCCACTCAGGCGCTCGGGTGGTCGGGTGGTCGGCTCGTCAACCACCATACCTCACGGGTCCGTAACCCCGTTCCGATTGAAATATATCGTTTCACGTCGCATCGAGTTATCACAATCAAAATAAATGACAAATGAAAATACCATTGTTGCAAGTCATCGCCGCTCGGGGTGTTTTTTATGCTGGCAACATTCCCGTCACCGTGCTGTGTTGTGCTACATCCGAGCGAAGATTTTCAATAAAACCACTCGGGATCGGGACATCGGCCTCGTTTTTTTACTCGTCTATGGGAGTCAGTTCTCACGCACCTGTTGCGTTTCCACTTTATAGTTTATGTAAATTGGACGCGAAGTTGTTTACGGGGGTCCTTCGCCCTGAAAATACTGTGATGATATTCACCTATACGTCACTTACTCTTAAAATATTTTATTTTTGATATTTATACCGAGTATCTAACTAGCTGCAAATACACAATCTATTACGAACCTATTTTAGGTAAATGAATGGCAGAGTAACCATTTAGTGAAGTGAACTCTTCAGTTCAGTGTTATCGATGATTTGGACAGAATCTACATTCTGCCATGACGTAAACAATCCTGATGTGATGTTGAATGCTTATCGTACTTAGATATTATACTAAATCGGTAACTGGTTACCGTCTGTAGGTACATGGAAAATAATTGGGAAAAACTATTAGCTACTTGGAGTTTTGAGCAAAGAATCGGACCCAAACCCATTTTTCGTGTGGCTAATATTAGAAACGTTGCAACGATTTGAATGCAGTTCGCGTTAATGTATTAGGAATACCTTAGAGTCCAGTCTTGAAGCACAACATCTTCCTTCCCATGAATAATAAAAAAGTGCCCTATTATTTAAATAAAAATGAAATGCACCCTAACCGAACCTAACCCTAACTGGTCTCATTGGGTTCTCAGTACTATAGCTACGAGGGACAAAATTCCTTAAATCTGTGCACTTTGCAATTACGTAAACAATGCTTTCAATATCTCATAGTAACTTAATAAATCCTATGGGAGGTAGAACATAGCGACCGATAGTGTATAACGACATCAAATAATATACCCATAAGCATTACAGTCAATAGTTGCATATACTCAAACTACGAGCGAAGTATTCCTAGAAAACGATTAATATTCGTAAGCTACGTTTATCGGGCGGATGATTCTGTGAGTGTTGGTCGCGAGCAGATTCACCACGGCCACACAGCGAGGGTCACGGGTCACCTGCACTGTGGACCGCCTACCCTGCTGGC
This sequence comes from Asbolis capucinus, assembly GCA_018249125.1. Lineage (NCBI taxonomy): Eukaryota > Metazoa > Arthropoda > Insecta > Lepidoptera > Hesperiidae > Asbolis > Asbolis capucinus. The sequence continues at coordinate 5,200 of DWJZ01002401.1, forward strand.
ATTCTACCACACATACCATCAATAACCCCACCGCGAGAGAACACACCGGCCACTCGCCTGCGAGCGAGGAGGGCACGCATCTTTATTTAGGCGGGGTTATACGTCCCAATGACTGGGAGAATTAGTATGACTGTGAATATTTCTGATACGTCGAAGGTTAATTGGAGGCAGTCACCGCATTGTGTGGAATTAATGCGATCCACCTAAACGACTACGTGACGGCCGGACGTTAAATTGTTTCTTGTCGATAATTTACACTATTGTTTGCACACAATCCATCGATAACTCGTAACGACCTACTCAATACCTAGCTGTTATGAATTCCGTGTATTTTTTCGCTTCTTGACTCCTAGGTACATGTGGAGAAAATTTGTTATGTTGCAGAGATATAAGCAATCTTATTATGTTTTGGTATCGCGATCGGTCTGCCAATGTTCGATATTCTGCGTTTGTTATGTACCTACATATAGGTATACCTTGCTTTTATATAAAAATAAACACAAAAACTTACATTATTATCGATAATATCCTTATACCTTATTAGGTACATCTAATAAAACCTACTTTTTAGTTGTTTAAAATAAACCGCTATCCAATGTCATACTTTGTTGCACGAAATTAAAAAACCATATTTAAATGTAGGTATGGACTGTGACTGAAAATGACTTTCATAATATGTTTATTAAGTAGGTACTCATGTTGTGTGAATAAAGTTTGAATTTAATATGTAACAAGAAATGCAAATTTTATGCTATAAGATTTTTGAGGCCAGTACAAAGGTGTTTTATTTTTTTTATCCATTTTAACTTAACTGTACATTGTGTGAACGTAAGGGCATATAAGACGGAACTTAATTTGAAGATTCACAGAACAATTAAAGATTCCTGAACTCCATCAAATACCTTCACTGTCCTGTTAAAGACTCATGTTACTAACAGTCTTCCCGCGAATACAATAGCAGAACATTATGTTTATTCAGATACGGCAACAAATATTTTCTAAAGCTAGCTACACTCGGCTTTACTTCCTTTTTAATCAATCATATTACGTTTTTAAAGTAAAAATTTTTGAAAACCGTTTCTTATTATCCTGGAACCGATCTACATATATCTATACTAATAATAAAACTGTAACGGGGTCAATTCTGTACATTAATTGAACTGTACAATTTCTTCTGACTTTCATTGGGTGAACTCGACGTTCCTATGATGAAATAAAATATTTTGACTTTGACATTATGTATTTTTTGTAAATTTTGATGCAGAGAGGCTTTCTTATCTATGTAGAAACCATAACAATTTTTTTTGTATTTATTATCCGTCTGTCTGTCTGTTCGAGTTTCACGCTACAACCATTGCCATAGATGAAACTTAGCATAGTCGTAGTTTAAAACCCGAGAATATTTATAGGAAATATTTTATCGCAGGAAATGGCATAGATCCCACAGGATAACAGTCTAAAATTAGTATGGCAACTCAAAAAACCAAAGGACCAATTTAGATGAAATTTAGCATGTATGTATGTGGCTTATTTGAGAACAATTGTCATAGGATTTTTTTTCCAGAAAACTACTTTGTTCCCGTGGGAATCATTAGTATGGCAACTCTTCTTCTGAAGCGAAGCGAGGGCAATTGCTAGTGACTAATAACACTCCGACACTCAGTACTCAAAGTGGACTTTGATCTATGCGTTTTCTATCAGTCGGGAACAGATTTTATAAACATATATACCTACTTATACGGTGCGGATTCATTCTGATCAATCACATGATGTGAGGTATCGGAATCATGAAGCAAAGCGCAACGAGATGGGTCTAGTTGATATTAGGCCTAATACTTGCATTATGTGCAGCCCAGATGACAAGCTTAGTGGTAGGATTCGCGTAAGGATTACGGCAGTATGATTATTAAGTTGAATCTGTTATTTGAAGTTTAGTCTATCTCTAATCTAATCATTCTCATACTTGAATCCGCCACCGAAAGAGTCGTCGTGTTCAACGGTGGACGCCAAAGTTCTTGCTTGGCCGATAGGCTGGCTGATGTTGGTGACCTTTAACTTTCATCGTGTCCTCGTTTATGGATCTATTTTATAAAAAAACAGCCAGCCCAATCCTTAGCTACAGGTGACACGGTTCTTTTGAACACTTTCATATCTAATGTAACAATGTATGAGCAATCAGTAAATTATTAGTTATAATATTTTGAAAAAAAAAACGTTGCGTAAAATTCAAAGGATTCAAATGTGTAAATCGTACAAAATTACATCTTAGTATTCAGGTAATAATACAGCGTCAATACAATATTAAAGGTAATTGCGCAACGATAATGAAGACAATTTGCATGTCAAAGTGAAACTGCGGCAATCGATGCGGAAGGGCTACTAGAACAATTCTGGAAATACACGGGCGAATAAAATGTTCAGTTAGATACTGACGTTATGCTGTTCTGTAGTACGGAATAACGTATCTCTGCCTACCTAGGTAAATACGGGCTGCAACTTGGACTAATCATGATGATCATCTTATGGCACACATCGAACGGACAAAGGTACGTCGTCATAGAGCGTCGCTTACGACACACTTAAACGATATATGGCGGTGATATTAAATGCGACGACAAACAGAATTATTACGCAGCAGGTCACTGTAGGTGACCTATTCTAAAACACGACTGCACCTGGAGTGTTAGTGTAGTCAAGTGTCGAGATTCGTACACGTTTGTGTCAACCGAATGATCACCTAATACTATGCATCAGTTTCTTTTAAAGACTGAGGGACCTAAACCTACCTACCATACCTAGTAGCTCTGAGGCGGGTTAGAGGATGAAGGAATAATGTACTGCTATGCTGTTTGGCGTCGCGTCATCATCGCTCTCTATCGCTGAACTGGAACGCAGTAGCAGCGCAAGGCACTGCAGTAAGGAGACTGCAGCATGATTGCAAAGCGGCACTGTCACGCGGCAACTTTAGTGTTAACGCCGATTGCGAAGCGGCAGTATCAGACAGCTTACTTGGCGTAGTCCTGTTTGCAGTAGACCTGGCGATCGCGCAGGAAACAGGACGGATGCCGGTCCAGCTGCACGGCGCACACGCAGCAGCGCAGGCAGGCCGTGTGCCAGGCGCCGCCGCCCACCTCCAGAAGGAAGCGGTCCGCGATCGCCTCGCCGCACGCGCAGCACGTGCGGTGCTCCGTCTGGAATACGAAACAACTTAGCTGTAATTATAACTAGTCGTACTGCTGCAATAAACATATTAGCTTTCCCTCCTTATTCCCCCTCCTTTAGCTCCATCTGTACTATAAAATTTAACTGTAAAACATCATATTTTTCTGTCCGCGTCCATTTTGTAAAAGGGATACCGAGGTACATAAAGTTTTTGCTTTACGTATTAATAATAAGTAACCAATATAACAGTGGGCCCCTGTGGCCTCATTGGTAAAAAGTCTTTGCTTGTCTCGTCTTAACATTACAATCTCAACAGTCCATTTTTTCATGGTAATATTAGTTAAATACATACATAACAAGAGTATTTAACCAGAACAAGTGGCCCTTTTGCCATATTGGAGAACAAAATAGATTATAGGTATATAGACTAGCGATCGTTTATTTTGTTTTTAAACTACTCACTCTTGTTTTATACATAACTTTTGTTTCATATGATAGAAAATGTAATATTTAATGAAGTAAGTTCGTTGGTGTAATATAGTATATGCCTAAACAGGTTGTACAGTATAACTCAATAGAGTTATGTTTACACACTAGTTACGTGGCTATAGACGGGGGATGCAGAATAGTACAATGCGTTTATTACTTTTACTTAATTTATTGGATTAAAAAAATGATTACAATCTAGTCACCTAAGTCACTGGATGCATCCGTGGGAACGGCATCGTATCGCACTTTCTGCTGCGTCGATGTTAGGTCCGCCGGCTGAGAATGGTCCGCAATAAACGATCTGATACTCTACGCGTCATATGTGTAACCTGATCTTTACATGTATCTTTTATATAAATAAAATAAGGATAAAACTGAAAACGTAAGCTGCACAACGTTCTAATCAAACTACGTACACCACATACATACTAAATGCTGTTTTAAGAATAAATACTTGCGTAGCGGCTTTAGCTTATTACGAGCCCCTAACCCCAAACGGACTGATGAAACTCAATTATCAAATGTTCCGATTCCAAAGCGGTGATAATACAGCGGGCGCGACGCTAGAACAATTATTGTTTAGCGACATGTGTTGCTCACAAAGAATGACCGTGTTTATTGATTGTTAGAGATGTAGCAGAGGCTGCCCGCAGCCTGGGGTGGCCATGACTTCCCAATTTGCCAGATACTAATATTTTAGATCATATTTAACAAGTGTTACCTTATGTTCACAAAATAATTTAGAAGACCTTATTTCGTAACTATATACCTGGTGACTATGATTCGATAAATGCAGAAATAACTCTATTCGTCTGATACACTGTTACACCTAAACCTTTAATGAAAATTCGTACAGAATTTAACTAGAACTTGAGAAAGAAGATAGTCTACTTTTTATCGCGAGAAAAGCTTGAAAGAATTCAAATATTTTTTCAGATTCATTTTAAATCTATGGATAAATCTGCGCTTACTTGTTGTTTATCGTTTTACATCTTAAATATGTTTCCTTTCAATATAATTAATTCACAGATGTAAAAGCACGTGCAGCATGAAAACGACTCGAGTACAATCATTCATCGTTCATACAAATCCCTGTCCTATCGGGAATTGAACCGGGACTTCATAAGGGGCCATGAAACACTATACTAGAAGGTTTACTTCAATTGCAACTATAGTACCGAAACAATATAATAAACTAACTTCCTCCCGTATCGTGCATTGTTATGTAGTCCAAGTCTCATTTCAGATTATAATCTATGTATCTCTGCTAAATTTCCTTTAAAGCAGTTGAGTAGATGAAAAAGTACCATACATAAATTTATCCTCAGAACCTTCACATTTATAATATTAATAAACATTACGAGTCTCATTACGCATGCACATGATGGCCACCCTCCCCGGCAGGGGTGTCACCGTAATGTAATAAAGCCATTGCATAAACAGAACGCCCCTCCGCCCGCGCCCCCGCGATAATCAAACGTTGGCCAAATTGATTTAGTCAAATATTTGTGACGTGACTGAAATGCAACGGATTTAAATTTGCACACAATTCGTGAGTTGTGTGTATTTTACAAATTTAAAACATCTGACTGCTTTTTATGTAAATGAAGCTGTGAATCTGTTGTGTGGAGGCTGTGATGGTAGATACCTAGAGGCATTCCTAATTAGGTATTTTCATAAATAAATATGTAAATAATAAATATTAGGAGTAGGTTCGCTTCACAAGTTTAACTCAAGAAAAAAATATCTGTCACATGCATTCATGCCATACCCAGGACTAGAAGTCGGAATTTTTTGCTCCCAATGTTCTTTGCCAAGCCCGTTCTGGTTAATATTACAAATGTTATCTACAATTTTTTAATTTTCAATTTTACAAACTTTCCTACAAAATGTCATTGATAACTTCAGTCAAATTTACACCCTATTTTAGACACACCCTATTTTAGCTAGGAGTCTGCTAGTGAAAGTTCATAATGGGAAAAAGTGGGTAAAAATGTTGGTACATTGTCTCTTAATATAATGACGAAAAACGTTCTTGATAAGAATTTGCTTATTTTTAAAAAATGAATTCAAGTAGGTGTTCAGATTACAAAAGGATTTACATTAAGGAAAACCACAAAAATGCACACAAACATATCACATGCGAATCTTATTCAATGTCTGATTTTAAGACCTAAATAACATCAAAAAAGATACGGCAATAGTTTTGCAACAATATAATAGAAGTATCAAAATCAAGAAATTCTACTATCATTCATCTAAGAATATTCTTTCTAAGACAAAATGTTGCCAACGTTAAAAATCAATGAAATATGTTTCAGCTTTCATTAGAAGTAGAGACTTTCTAAATAGAGATATCTACTAACTAAAACAATTAATAAGTAAAGTAATTAATAATTAAATAATATCTTTAGTAGAAAAATACAGGTATAATATTAATAATTATTTTCAATTAGACAGACACACGGAGATATCGTTTTTTCCAGTTAAAAATTCGAGCGAACTAACCTGTTTCTTTAATTTAGTCACGGGCTCGCTCCAACAGATTGGAATTGCGAGTGAATGAATAATCTTCAGCGAGATACATCACACTTATCTTTAAATTAAGATCGAAACAACAACGCCACTCTCAACCGCAGTAATTGAGATCATTTATCAGCCAAAAATTAATATTAACCTGCTGTCTACTAGTCAGTTTACTCAATATACGTATTTGTTAAACACAAACGTCTAGCAAACTGTTTCATAGCATCATTGCCACAATTGAATATTTCTCTTGTCAAAGATGTACGTGCAAACCAATTGTAGGTGCCATTCGAATGCAATAAATCACAAAAGTCACACCCAACATACAATACAATATTCAACCGAACAGTTTATTTTATACGACACCGATGTTCAACCAACCGTGAGGGGGTATTAGTTTATTTCACAATTCGGCAGTCAACAAGCACGCCAAACGGCCCTCGAGAGTTCATAATAAATTTCCACTCAATTCCATGTTACACGCATAATGTGTGCGTCATGACGCAGCCGCAGCCGCAGACATTAACGATTTAGCGACGCTCCGGCACCCCAAAACAAATTTGTGTCGTTCGAGAGCAATAAATATGTTGCAACCGTGGTGCCTAGTCGACTCCCGGGTGCCGGGTGTGCGGCACCCCAGCCCCGTCCTGTGTCCCGGCGAACAATATCGGTTGTCACCTATCAAAATCTTCGTAACAAATTTCTTAAGGGGCCATTCAGTGGAGAGAATGACTCTCCGGTGGCCGCATTGTCAGCCCTGACTTCAGCTGACTGATCTGGTTTTTGTGGTAGTTTTTGTGGGACCCGCAGCGAGCGAGCTACTCGCGGATAATGACGATGTTTGAGTGTATTTAACGCGTCATTTAGAAGGGTTTGTTTGTTCTGTTTTCTGTTCAGAATTATGCTAATGTCGAGGACCGTATTCGAATGAGGAGAAGCCTGCGTGGGACTGTGGGCTCCCGGGTTCACTGTTGTCCACACAGAGGAATTACTGACTGTTTGCAATACTTAAAACTTTCACAAAAAAATCTATATCTTACATTACGTATTCTATTGCTTATTTTATATAATAAATTATGGTGGCTATGTCATTATTTATTGATTAATGAAATAATAAATTAAAGTAACATTAATATTTTTACTTGGTATTAATTATAATTAAATATTTAAAATTAAATTGAGTTTTTTTATAAGATTTCCGTCACAACGGTATTTTTTAATAAACTTATGGTTATTTTGTTTTTAGAAGTTGAATACACTACTCTGCAATTAAACATTGATATTGTTAGGTAGGAAAGTGTGTGCAAGGTATTTCGTTTGGTATGCAGGATTCGGATTTCAAACTTCAGCGGTTACTGTGATGGTACAAAAGGCATCATTATCTAGTAGGTACATACTTACCACGCCAGTCTATTGATAGTGTGGATAAAATCGTAGAGGCAGACTCGAGTATAGCACCAATTCACAAGTGATTATTACGCAAAATAGTATTTGAACATGAGCCATGTTTACACGATGCATCATACCAATAATTAATAAGGAGGTAAGACACTTTTACAAGCCAACATAAAAAGATCCGTCGAATATATTATTAATTTGACATGAAACTTCGACGTCGCCGGCGGCGTCTCACTAGCTTACTAAACACCACATCTAGGATGAAAGGTTTCTGAATATACATAAGTCCAAGCCACCTTATAATAGACACCATACATATTAGTTGTAATTTATGATATAAAGCAAATTTGATTACATCACGTTGCATTATTTTAACGTTCTTATCTAACCTTCTATCTTCGCTTAGTGAGTGAATTTTTTGGTAATAGAACATACTATATATTTTTGTTATAAACTGGCAAACGAGCTGACGGCTCGCCTGATGGTAAGTGATTCCAGTCGTTCGTGGATATTAGTAAGAATAGAAGCAGTATCTACCTACGTCACTGAAGCAACTAGTGATAATATTAATTAACCTTAGATTCACCAACGACCAACCGCTCGGGTTTCAGAAAAAGAATGGGAAGGAGGATGACTGAAGAAGGGGAGAAAAAAGGAGAACTAACTTTCCAGCTCCCGCCGGAACACGACTAATCGTTTGGCGACTGACTCACGTGAGTGGTTGGCAGAGCTAACTGGGCTTCACAAAAACACAATAATCCTTCCGCGACCCCACCTAGCCCTACCAAGCAGCTAACTTCTGTCACCTCCTGTGACTGCCCGCCCGCATGGGATTGGGATTGGTATCCCAGGCTGCCTCAACACGGCCGTCTGATGGAAAATAATAGACACAAATGTAGTTTCTGACAGCCATGCTGTCTTCAAGATGCTCTACACTATGGATTGACATGGGGACGTTCTGCTACACTAGGAAATCCTCCAAATTGTCAATTGTTGTCAACCACGAAAATTGAGTACCTGCCTGTTTTGTAAATGATATTTTCATATTATTTATAAAGCTAATATTACTCATATTACACAACCGATGCAAGTTGTTCATAACCTTCAACGCTACGAAATTGGCGACATTGTCTTTATTTGTCAGTATCGTGACATGTGACAGAAGGTTGGACGGAATAATCATACTATCTCCTGATGAATTGGATAAATTAATTGGAGAGCTTGCTGAATGGCAATATGACAAACATAATAAAACGCCCGGACCAATTAGTATGCTAATTCCTAATTTATGTATTAGCACACTTAGTTTAATTTATGTTAAACGTCGGATGCCACATCCATCATATCAAAATACTAATAGTAATAGTAGGTATAGATAACTATTAATTTGACGTTCATCGCTATCAGACGGTTTATTTATTTTTACTAAGTTGTACCGTCCGTCTAACAATAAAAAGTAACAGGAAATACTATTATGAATGTTGTAAATAAAAATAATGGCTAATACAAATATTATAACACCCTGTCTCTAATAACTAAGCACAGGTCCATGGTTTTTTTTTGGAAATGACCCGCTGGTGATCACTTTTAACATAGTATTAATGTTATAATATTATTTCACAACGGTGATGGGGTTTAGAACATTTTTCCACTTCATCAGGTTCGATAATAAATTTCCTGACAGGCATTCTGTTGGGATCAAAAGTGCCTATTCGTTAATGTGCGTACAGTGAGGCGAGTAAATTATGATAGTTGACAACAAAGGGACTTCATGATCCGCGAGGATAAAGGAACGGATAGCGTGTGCTGACGTCGACGTCGATGGAGCGGGCGGGCATCGGGCGCAGCGCGGGCGCGGGCGCGGGCGCGGGCGTGACGAGAGCCCGCAAACCGCTCGCCCATTGTCATCCCGGACATTACGAGGACCCTAAAGGTGGCATTGCGGCGCCTCGCTATGCTATTGTCACGGGCTTACGTTTGCAAATCCGATTTATATTTGAATATAATTGACTTTCGGCCCCGTATCAGGTAAGGAGAGCTCGCATCGCATTGTGTGCGGCTGATCTCAATGGCATTTTTATCGGTTCAACATGATAAATGTATTCGGGAGATTAAGTTGAGTGAACGTAGTGTATAGAATAACTAACTACACCCGTTTTGTACTTGTTTAGTGGTAATCGATACGTCATGCGAGTATTATGTGCGATTGGTTTAGAAATGTTCTCTATTCTCAATAAACCAAGTAATAGTTAAAAATATATATTATTAACATTATCTACACAAGCTATACTGAACTATGTATGTATGTCTAATACAAATATACAGTGTCTTGCTAGTTACGTACATTTAAGTAATAGGTACCGAGATAATTACCCACAATTTACAATATGGATTCGCGATTTCACTTGTTTCTCTTTTCAATTATATTTATTAAAAATATGAAAAATGTATGTGGTATGTGTATTTATTTTATGTTATGTGTTGTGATGTTGATTTTTATGTTTTATAATTAAGGTTAAGTACTAACATAGGAAATAAGAAATTGTAATACTAATATATATGAGTCCTTTGTTACTCGAAATAAAATAATAATAATAATAATAAAGTACACAATTATAATTAAGAAATTATTTCTAAATGTTTAATTTGTATAAATTTAATTTATATTATGAAGTAAGTAATTGAGGTGACTCTATCTTTCGCGGAAATTTAGTTTTACGATTATGAATAGGTAGGTACCTACCAATAACTTCACATCTGAGTTGAACCCATTCACTGCCGTTGCTTGGACTTTTGTTTAGTTTGCCTAAACGATGCAGATAAAAGAGAAACAAATGGGGAAATCCGCTCCATCAATGAGGCAAATTTTAGTAACGCCCAACCGCTGTGAGCCGCGCACAATACAGTACAAACGAGCCAGCCACAGCTCCTTGGATTACCATAACAGTACTCAATCTCCCTCCCCGTTTTATATTCAGGAAGCAATTTGGCGAGGATTCCTTCAGATTTGAGTAAAAATATTTGTAAGAGAGATTGAATGTTTGCTTGCGATGTTCTCTCGTTCTTTTTGAAATCATCGATAGGTTCGGGTCGAGTAGTGGTAACAAAAGACATCGGAAATAAATTATGTGTGTGTGTCAGTGGTGCGAGGCGGGGGCTGCACAAAGGCTCTCTCGGGGCGCAAGAAAGGCGCAGCGGGGGCCGGCCGCAGGATAATAGAGAACGTTTCACACCATTCACGCATCGCTCTCGAGTTTTTTCCCGGTGACGGGGGTCACAGCGACCATCACTCAACGATAGGAACGCCACCTTGGCGCGCCCTCCGAGACACGTTGCGCCAGCCACTCCACGCGCCCGCGCCAAGCTCTCACTCCTACCTTCAGCTCTACCTAGCCGAGTATACCTATTCACTATATCTCTAAATGTCTATCGGACCAACGTATGTTATAGTGGACTGAATGAACTAGGAATACTTTGGGCACGTTTTCAGTAATGTCAATTCCTACAACAAAGTACAAAGTTTTTCTAAAACATTACCTGTTGGGTATCTAGCTACTTACCGCCTTAGCAACATTCTTATGGATAAATAAAATTAGATATTTTTGTATGTCATAATATTGCGGTATGCACATGTATATGGTAGAATGTCCTGCGGCTGGGTTCCCACGTCGTCACCCTGCGTGCGCCGGCGGTTGTCTACAATAGTGAACTCGGGAGATGCAAATCCTCCTTTATCGCGCTATCTAACGATAGGACGCGATGGCGACGGTTCGCGGAACCTACCTACCACTATTGTGTACCAGTTATTTATCTTTTTAATGTAAACACATTTTGGATCTTTTGATGGGAAGGTTTGTTTGTTTAAAGATACAAAGTTTTTATAGTCCTTCCTATCTTTAGGTAGGTAGGTATCTGAAAAATCTATCCACCTATATTTTACTTATTTAGAAATACAATGAAAACTGGAAATATACATATATAAATCATAACATACATTCTAAAAAATAATAAAAAATTAAAAGTAACAACCATTTTGTTAGATAGGTACCATCCTTTTGTTTACCGAAATCAGCTTAGCATTGGGTTGTCATTTAATATGACTTCTGACGCTTACTTCAAAAACCGTAACTCAACTCCCTGAACAAGAATTAGATAAAATATAATTTTTCGTCTTAGGTCTTTGAAATTACATACCTACCTATAACTTAGAAATTTTGATTTCACTAGATAAAATAATAGGCCAATGTCACCAATATTGTTATAGGAATTACAAGGACCTAGGACGTATAGCTTTATATGACCTGCAAAGACCTAGGACTGTGTTGTTTTCATAACTATGTTTTTTCTTCGAGCAGGTAACTTTTTGATATCATTTCATATCGTTTTGCGGTATAAAGCTTAATTGTTGTTAAATATTTTTATATAAAAGAGTTTGTAATATTTTTAATAAACTTTATTTTTAATTCTATACACTTTCTATTTACCGTTCTTATTAAACTATTTGGGACATGGCGGGTATTCAAGGCATACACTCTACCTATGATTTTTCAACTCCAAAGTGTTTAATCATAGACCACTTTCAAAATGTTATTGCTTACACTGGACTGTGCTGCTCCATTTCTACCGGATTATATACCTTTACAAAATTGAAATTGAGATTCCAAAAGCTACAGAACGTTATTCAAAATATTCAATGACTATTTTAGATCCAAAAACGCTGAAAACTTTTGACCTTTTACATTTTTGTCGCATAGATCCCCATCGAGTCTCCCGTGGAGTCCATCTTGACTAGTTTGGGAATCACTGATGTAGGTATCATCTGAACTGGATCTCATGGTACTAGGCTACCATACTGTGTTAGCTCTCTTTTACTCTTTGTTAGGGTTTTTAATAAACGTTGCGACCTTCACTTGCGTAAATCTCTTCTATTCTGCTACCCGGCCGACTCGAGCGGTGTCTACCATATGCCAACGCGCATGTAATTTTTTTATTTAACGGTTCTGCACTCCGGGTAACAACATGACAAGAAAACGTAAAGATATGTTTGTAAAGGTGCCTATATTTTCCTGAAATCTCGTTTAGGAGACCTGACACTGGTGTCTGATATCTATTATAGGTAATTATTAAAGCCTATAAAAATTACTGATACAAGTAGGTATACTTTCCTGCTATGTCCTATGACTGGTAGGTAGATGCACCTGTCCAGATACGTCCATCTACCTAACTATAATATGAGATAGTAGTACAAGACGACTCAAAACAGCGAGGAGACAGCCAAAAGCGATCCATTTACATTTTACACCGTCGCAGAATCAACAACGCGTTGTAAAAGTAAACAAGTTTATTTATCTTTCGAAACGCCTCAAGTTGAGCGCGACGCCAGCGGGGCCGGTGCCAGTGTATTTGGTACCGTTCTGTGTGATATTAAAGTGTGTTTTTGGTTGATGGTGCCGCGTGGGGTGCCCGAGCGGCGAGCTCAGCAGGCGGGGCTGGGCGTGGTTGCGTGCGTGACGTCATCGCGCCGCGTGCTCGGTTACGCATGACGCATAGTTTTGTGGATCGCAAGATACGTGCGTGTGTACCGTAGAGGGTTCATATACCCTACCCTGTATACCTGTGACTGCTATATTTAAAAAGTTTCTTGAATTCCTTACAAATGAATTATACTTAATTTTTAAGAATAAAATTTCGAACATTTCAAACTCATAGTTCATGACGTAGTTCTGAAACAAACTTAAAAAATACGCACGATCTTACAGCTTAATAAAGTATGGGTTCCTAAGTAATCAGTGATAGCCTAATGGTTAAAACATTGGTCATGAACGGGAAGTCCTGGGTTCAAATCCTACGGCGCGCATCTCTAATTTTCAAGTTCTGCGTATCAGAAGTCGAAGTTCTCCATAAAGTTCTCAAAGATGTGTGAAATCAACTACTCCGCACTTGGCCATCGTGCTAGACTATGGCCTGTACACCTCACATTGTGAGTGTTGACGCGAGCTCAGTCGTGGGGAAGTTATGAGTCGCAATAATGACCTAAGTAGATATTCTGAAACAACCTTTTATCGTCACTACTTCTAATCGAAAACCTAATTTAAAAAAAAGCCTATTCTACCTCGGCCACGATTCGAAAAGAATTTTTGACTCGTATACTTGTCAAGCTTGTATAGTTAACTATCTTTTCCATTGATGACAGAGGTAGGTATAGATAATTATGATGATATTAAAGCATTAAATTTCAGTTTGGGAATGAATTAGAAACCACCTTCATGAGTTGTTTTGTTAGAAAATATTGGTGTAGTATCAAATAAATAGGTACCTAAGCAGGAACTAATAGCTAACTGCATTTATACAAAATTAAAAATATATTTAAAACATTCAAAGGCCTAATACAATTACTGGAGCGGTTATAAAAAATATTCAACAATAAATTTCACCTAATTGACATTTATGCCTCCCAACCTATTTTTATCTTCAATGGCGTGCATTGCACGCAGCGCTTTGTGTAGCATAAGGTCATTTGATCTATTATTCTGGTAGGAATCTTCTTGGACACAGTCGTCAAAAGTGCATTTCTCCGGGGCACACATTTCTGCAGGCAAGCGGTGATAGCCTAATGGTTAAGAATTCGGCTCCTACTCGGGGGGTGTTCGTATCCCAGGGCGCGCACTTCTGACTTTTCGAAGTTGTGTGCGTTTTGAGCATTTAAATGTCACTCGTTATAATGGTGACGGAAAACATAGAGAGGAAACCTGCATGCCGGGGAGTTTGCAAAACTCAAAGGTGTGTGAAGTCTACCAATCCGCACTTGGCCAGCGTGGTGG
>DWJZ01002402.1:0-19595 GCA_018249125.1 Asbolis capucinus
ATACTTTGGTTTAGATTGTCGAAGTTTTCATACGGATCCCTAACATTTTTGAAAATATTTCAAAGCCTATATTCGTCAGGGTATAGGATTCTAATGGTAAAAGAATTGTTAAAATCAACTCAGTAGTTTCGGAGCCTTTTCTTCTCAAACAATCAAACCTTTCCCATTTATAATATTAGTATAGATAACAATTAAACACACACACACACATGTAAGTTACAATTATGTTCAATTCAAGAATTGTAATAGAAAAATCACATATATCATACTCTATTTGAGTAATTGATGTGATTTTTCATTTATTTCAGAGTTTTACGACGAATTCATAAATTCTTCCCATTTTAAAGTCGTTTAAAATATTGATGATTCAAGGAATCGAGCAGTAAAGGTTTTATTTTCGATTAAACTTGATATAGCTCTAGGAAATATTGAAAAGGTACCTTGTCTTAACAGAAAAATTATTATTATTTAGTTTTATACAATCCAATTGTATATACTAGTGAATGTTTACTCCCTGACCCGTTCTTTTGTCAACCAAGACCAATGTTTACCAGCGGGATTATCCCGCGCGAATAAGATCATTGTCTGGACCAATAATACTAAGCACAAGCGCGCTGTACGATTGTGCCCATTTTCATCTCAATCAGTCTAACGATTTCAGTAGCAACTTGAACCTGTTATCCCGCGGGAATAAAGCCGTTTCAATGGTCAAAAAGTATCCCTTAAAATGGAATATTCAAAACAATATTATTTTTTCAATTTGGATCGGTAGTTCCTGCGATTAGCTCATTCAAACAACCACACTCTCCAACATAAGTATAAAAGATAAATTAGAGGTTTTCGTGTCATTCGTTACATTCTATTATAAAATGTTGTAAATGCAAATTTGTAAGTATGGATGGATGTATGGATGTTTATTACTTTTTCACGGAAAACTACGTGCCGGATTTGTTCATACAAAGTTCATACTTTACAGTATGTAATATATGTAGGTTATACATCAAAAAACATACAGGCTACAATTTGTAATAATTATATGTCATTTTGGTTAGAATATAGCGATACATGTCAATTAAATCGAAAAAAATCAGCTCTCTGAGAGCTATCTCGGCGTACGCGGCCTGAAACATTGCAGTTACACAATGATGATGTACGATAGAATTGTTAGTTTCGAGTAGTTCTAAATAAAATTCCGCGACTGTCCTTTTATGTGAAAGCCACTATCACCAAAATTGTGAACCATAAATTTAATAAAATCGGATACTATTTTAGAATGCATATTTTCGTATATACGAATATTTATAGGAACCGAAATTCTGAAGATGAAGCGAGCGAAGCCGCGGGCGGACCCTAGTCATTTATAAATTACGTAGGACTATGATGACAAAATTGTTGAACCGTATCATAATGGTCGACTTTCATTAATTTACACAATAAGTGCGTCACGCCGATGCGGTGTCACACCGCCCAGTGTTGTCACTCGCTCTATCGTGTGACAGGGAATCTGTATCTGTAGGGATATAATAGAATCGACGGACTTACTGGTCTAGTGGTTAGTAAACCTGACAACTAGCGCCGTCGCGTCGTGGGTTCAATATAAAATATGTATATAAGTATGTATTTATAAATATATATGTATATTTATCAGTTGTTTGATTACCATAGTACAAGCTAATACTTAGTTTAGGGTCAGGTGGCCGTGTGTAGTCTTCTTCTTTTTGTTTCTGCTCGTCCTTTCGTTATCCTTCTTCTCCGCTCTGTAGGCCTTCCTGAAGCAGTATGTTGTTAGCTTTTTGAAAATAGAACGGGACCCTAAAAGCATAGATTACGTCAGGTCAGCTAGTTTGTTAAAATCTGTCGATGACAACAAGGTGCTGATTAAGAAGGAAAATAACAGCAGAAATTACTTAAGGCACGTGGAAAAATACTTAAGGATACATTTAGTAGAATCGAACCAATTCAAGGTATTCAAGAAAATTGGGATTTAATCACTAAAGGAAAGCAGGAACTAAAAGAGTGGCAAACAGCCTTCGGTAGGTTGCTTGAGAGTCGACAAAAGCCTTTGACAGTTGAGGTCGGTTTACAAATAATGGCAACTAGCTTTTTCCCGCGACCGCGTCCGCGTCCGCGTCCAAGATAATAGTTAATAGAGGATCTATAATATACATGTATGTATATGATTGGGGATCTACTTCATCTTCCGACATGTTCAAATTTCAAAAACGATAAAAGAAATATTTATTTCACCCTCTATATTCATTCCTTCGAGCCTTTTTTAGCAATAAAAATGTATATGTATATATATGTATATAAATTTTCTTCAAAATCGGTTTAATAGTTATTCGTGAATAATAATAAGAGACAGCAGATTTATTTTCGTGTATACTAAGTAAATTTTTCCTTTTGGTCAACGAATAAATTAATATTTTTAAACGGCAAAAAATTTAAAGAAAAATACCTTTCTGTTTTTTGCGAAATCTGAAGTAATAATAAATGTTTATTCCAAATAAAAAGGCGTAAAACAGGTCTCCTCAAGGTTGTTGTTGCATTGCCGGTCACCCTGGCGTTGCTCGCGTCTCATCAGCTTTTAGTCAGACTTTCCAGCTATTAGAATTAACATATAATATGCAAAGAAACAAAATTACCCCACTTGTCAAAGTTTAATATTTAATTTTGTTTGTTTATTTTAAGTAGAATTAAAACTCCTTTTTTTATTTTCATCATCTGGCACCATTTGTCTCCCAACTCCTAACCATAACTATTTCATTTTGTTAAAATGTCATGTCCTTATAGATGCTCCGAAAGTTAAGACAAATGAATTGTCAAAGTGAATACGTTTACACCTAAGACAGCACCATTTACCATCAAATAAAATTGGAGTCGAACATTAACATCTAACAAAAATCATCAAAATCTGTCAACGATTGGTCTCCAGAGGGCAAAGGATAGGCTGAATAACACACTCCTTTGCATCTTGCAGCCTTATAAAAAGATAATTTAGAATAGTAGCGGGTGTAACAACCGCCCTTGGTCAACACCTAATTGACATCCTTCTACATAGTAAAATGAATTGATGGTATAGTACATTATGTTATCTATGTACAAATAGGACGAATGTACGGTTGATACGATTTTATCAATCAATATAAATTAGTGAACATTATGTATAATTTTATGTCTCTGTATGTCTAGTACATTTTTCTTTCACAATAGTAAACGGGTAGACAATTCAGATCGTGGTAAATCCCCGTTGCCCACACACATCAGAAATATTGCAGGCATCACAAATACGTTATCGACCATGAACAAAGGCCCTGAACGAAATATCGGAAATTGTATTACGCTTGTAGCTAGCCAGGTGGGCGTAAGTTAGTGATACCAGTGATTAGATCCTGCTAATTTTGTAAATATAAAAGTTTGTGAGGAAGATCCATCCCACGTCTATAACTCCTTCACGTTAAACCCGATCTGAATGAAATATAGTATTAGGATAGATTACAGTGCGTCACAAAAACTACTTTTTATGAACGTACCTATGACGCAAGCCGCGGGCAGACACTAGTTAATCATTTAACGACTGAATTATGATTGTTATAGTGTAACGAAGCTCTAACAAAAGGAATTGGTTTGTTCTTAATATAGGTTGCCCCAAAACACTGTCCTTAAATTACATACACGGCCAGTGGCGTAGCTATAGAAAGCTGACGGTGCCAAGCACCAGAGCCCGGCTCAGGGGCCCTCGAAACGTCACCAGCAAACGATACAGCGAACAAGTCAAAAAATCTCCCATAAAACAGAGTTTAATTTTAGTCACTCCTAAGACTTCTCCATAGGAGTTTTCAAAAGTGTGTGAAGTCCACTAATCCGCACTTGGCCAGCGTGATGGACTATAGCCTGTACCCCTCACACTGTGAAACCGTTGCCCAGTAGTGGGATAGTCAAGGATTGCAATGATGACACAAATATGACGCTAGGGGTTTTAACCTATTAAGCCAACGCGACAACGCCCGTCTAAAAGCAAATTGTGAAATGTTTTTAGCAGCAATAAACGGCATCTTTTTGGCACCGCCTCGTTCATTCTTTCGACGTTACCATGAGCTTATTTATGGGCTACCAGCCTTGTTTATGGACAATAAATATTCTTCATTCTCCTTATCTCTGCATATAAATTTTCTTCGGCTTATTTAACAGTGTATCTAAACATGCTGATGCAATCGTGTGATGTAGAAGACTTACTTCTTGGCCAGAAATGCCTTGAAGTTGCTTAAATCTATGGGCAAAATGATCACTAATTAAAATAAATATTGAAATGTTTTGGACAACTCACACGCGGCCATCTGGCTCCAAATTAAGCAGTAGTTTGTATTGTGGTAGTCAGACAACTGACAAACATTTATATTATTATATGTTTTTTAAATACTTTTATAGATATTTTTTACACACTTCTGTGTGTGTTCACCATAGTAAGGTTTTTTCTGGGTGAGAATCGAACTCACGACCTTCGGCCTAGCAGTCAAGTTCACTAAACACTAGATCAACGGGCTAGTGAGATGTGCCATCATATTACCATAATTTGACCCCTCTGCTCGTTTGCCTGCTTAAAACAAAAAGAAAAAATATAATCGCTATTTAAAATGTTATTAATCTGGGACAACACCGAGTGTGATTGTTAGCGCGGCTGTCTCACGCCGCAAACAGGAACAGCGATAGTCAAGTAAACAAAATGACGCGTTTCTCGCTTCGATCTTTTATATAGTACATTAACTTGTTTCACGTTCAGTCCAAGACATGGCTTCTAAAGTAAACGTCACCTTCAATGTATTCCTCATTATCCTCGCGATTATTCTCGGTCATGTTATAAAACTACCTTTAGTGCCTATCAGTAGGGAGGCGAAACAGTCGCTGGGGTATCCAGTGGAATCTACTTATAATTTCACTGAACTTACGCGGCATCATGGTTACTTGTCCGAGGAACACGACGTCATCACCAAAGATGGTTACATCCTTACGATGTTCAGGATTGTCAAGGCGAGGAACTGTAAGAGAAAAGTGATAACTCCACCAGTGATACTAATGCATGGTCTTTTGCAAAGCTCAGATGCTTGGTTGGATGCTGGACCTAAAGCTGGGCTCGCGTATCTCCTATCGGATGCTTGCTACGATCTCTGGATTGGCAACCAACGAGGGAATAATTACGGTAGAAGACATCAATGGTTAAACCCTGACAAAGATCCAAAGTTTTGGCAATTTTCGGTGGACGAAATTGGACTCTATGACATACCAGCTATGATAGACCACGTGTTGAAATATACTGGTGTCAAAAAGTTTAACTATATTGGGTACTCACAAGGATCTGGGACCTTTTTTATCATGTGCTCAGAAAGACCCGGATATTGTGATAAAGCTAATATTTTGATCGCGTTGGCTCCAGCTGCAAGACAAACTTACACCAAATCAAAGTCGTATAGAATGTTGGCAGAAAGTATCAGTACACTGGAACCGGTTCTTTCAGCAGCTGGAATCCATGAGTTCCTGCCCAAGGGAGCGCTAAGTCAAGAGTTCCTGGCCTTCTTCTGCCAACTGGGCACAATAACAGATGTCATTTGTGAGAAAGGAAATGGATTCATAGATTCCTTCCACCCTGGGTCTATAGCTAATGATACGGTTCGAGTCATGTTCGGTCATTTCCCGGCAGGCACTTCGATCCATAACATGGCGAGATATGGACAGAGTATGAAATCGAATAGGTTCCGAAAGTTTGACTACGGAGAGAAGAATAATGTAGCGTTATACGGCACGAGGGAACCTCCAGATTTTAATTTAAGTGCAGTAACTACGCCTGTCGTGGTGTTGTATGGACGACGTGATTACTTGGTGGATACGAGAGACGTTGATTGGCTGGTGGAGAATCTTCCGAATTTGGTGGAAGCTATGCCAGTGAAGGATCCGTTGTGGAACCACTTTGATGTGACATACAGCCAGTACACCAGAGAAATGATCTTCCCGAAAGTCAACGAATACCTATTGAAGTACAGTGAACCTGTGATGTTAATATAAGTTTCTAGATTGAGATTAACTGGGTGTTTATTATTAGGATTCCAGGGCTGTGAAGATTAAGGAATTGAAGTAGGTACGTGGTGTTGGTGGATTGAGGTACTATTTGATTTTTAATTACTCTAAAGATTGGTTTATATAATAATCCTGGTTTTAAATTCCACCGTACTAATTTGTGTGTTCCCTGATTCGCTGTTTGTGCAGTAATATAGTGTGTGTCTTACATACATATATTATGTTCTAGCAATAGAAGGAAACGTACATGTTTCGTGTGTGAACATTTTAATCAGTATTAGCTTAATTTATTAGGTGTTTAGGAAATTCTTTGAAAACAACGGTCTCAATTTGTTGGTACTGAGGAATAAGTCTGACTACAGGTTATTAAAAATATTTTAAGTGAATAAAAAGTTTTAAATCTAAAAATCAACAAAAATATTCGATTTATACCAAGTTTTTTTGAACTTAACACAATTTCGTAATGTTTTTACGATTATTACATTTAACATAAAAATGAACAGGAGTATAGTTAACGAATGGCTGCCTTCATCATAAAAGTGTTTGTGTATTACATACATACACGATGCTGTATTGTTGAAGTACACTTCCTAAAAATGTTTAAATTCGATCCCTTATTTTTGCTAATTGTGTTTTCATGAAAACTCTTTTTATATTCACCGAGAAAATATATAACCTTGGGTTTCTAATATTTGATTATACATATTGATGAAAGATTCACAATAGGTCCAGTAAATTTTTAATTTATTCGTAGCAAAAATGTACTAATCTTTTTTAATAATTCGTATTGACGTAAGATTGCGTATGTTTATCGGTTATAACTGGCATTGTGAAACTAAATATATTCCTTTTAACGTTATATTTCGTTTAAATCAGTCGTTTTCCCGAGTGGCCCCTGTTTGAATATACATTACATATTTAACTTTCAAATTACGTCTTTTAATTGTGCGAACAATTCTATTTGCGCATAAAGTATTTGAACAGGAAATAATGAAGAAAATATTATCTATTTCTAAAACTTCATTGTAGCTATCTGCGTTATATTTGTATAAGGCATGGTCCACAATAGTACGACCGCTCGCTCTGCCCAACCTACCTAAGCAATGTAAATATATTTCACTAGGTGTTTCCTGCGACTACGTCTGCTTGGAATCCCCCCTCTTTACCCCCTTCTCCCCTTTTTCAACCCCTCCACAGTCAATACAGTATGCAGTGCACAAATATAGGTGTTATGCTGATATTTTTGATAATGAAGTGCTTCCATACAAATATTTATCATCTATTTCTGACTCTTCGTGCATGTTTCCGCGGCAATAAGATGGCTAAGGTTGTTCCTCAACTCCTCAGTAGTTTGGGCGCGAGAAGGTACCAGACAGACAGTGTCACTGTTTCATGTATAATGTTAGGAATATTAATCTACTAATTTGTCCCAAATTAGGTATAAATAATATTTGTGTTATTTAAAATCAAACCGTCAATGGTGTACACGAACATTAGTCGTCAGCTCTGAATGTGACACAATACAATGTTTTAAATTACGATATTGGCGGCCACACGACGCTATGGGCTGGCTGGTAAAGTTATTATAAGTAATTCGATTTGAGTACTAACCAACAATTTCTATTTTTCCTCGTGTTGTTGAGGGTAATTTACAGATTGTAAGGTAAAGGGACCGTTCCTTTTATGTGTAGTTAAAGATTAAAACTAAATAATCACTTTAAGGTTATGAATTAACACAGCTAATCAAGAATCAAACTCCATAGGCTTACTCTAATAGACAATAATTGATAAAAAAACTGATTTCAAATTACATCAACAAGTAATTTATCGGGAACATTATAAAAGTAACTAAAACTCTGTAAAATATGCAATAAAATCGATTAAATAAATTTCGGATTTTTTTATATAACTAAATAGCGACGCGTCAAATATCGCTCTAATTGGACCTACATACATACATGACAAGCGCCAGCTGTCGGACAAAAGAAGAACTATCACGGTAAACCCAGTAGGAAATATGAGGACACACATAAAAGAAAACACTGTCGAATTTTACACTATATTTTATGAAGTAAATGAAAATAATTATATAATTGTATGTAATTAAATACCTTCTGTTTCTAGTAAGGCGAACGGATTAAAATCTTGACGTCAACAGACATAATTTATGTGTTTTTTTTCTTGAGCGCGCGGTCACGTGTCTAAAAAAACGAGCTAGTGTGAATTGGACTCATGCACAATGAGTTCCGTGCTTACTATCTATAAATCGATGATAAAAAAACTTAAATAAATAGTTAAAGTCTTGAATAAATACAATAAATTGCTTAAATATTTGATTCATTTTAATTTAAATATTCATTTAATTCTATTTTTTAGTGATTAATGTTATAGTGGCAACAGATATATGTACATCTGTGATAATTTTAACCGTCTGTCATGCTTCACCAAAAAGCCTGGTGACAGGCAGACACGCAGACAGCAGTCTTAGTAATAGGGTATTGTTTACTGTTTTTTACAGAACCTTGAAACCCGGGTCACTGGCAGTCACGCCGTCCCGTGTAGTCTATTGAGTGTACTCGTCCGAAATTGTTTCCAAAATTCTCCAAATATTATATACGTTTGTGACATGGATGGACGGATAGTTGTATGTTACTGCTTCACGCAAAAGTTACTGAACGAATCTTAATGAAATTCGACACAGAAATAAATGAGGTATGGTTTAGAATATCAGTTGTGCCGCCAAATTATAAACATCTATGTGATCGATGAAGTTTAAATAAATAAACTAATTTCAAATAAGTTACTTTTTCTCAAAGTCCCAAGTTTTTCACATTTCTAGAACCATTTAGTTTATAATGGGGTCAAGTCTCGAAGGTGTGTGAAGTCTACCCCACACCGTGGACGCGGCGTGACGAGCAGTGGGACAGTTATTGCAATAATTTGTAAATTCCTGCGGTTCAGATTCCCACTTGATTGTTTCAAATACTTTTTAATCTTTTTAAATTTGATCCATTCTAATAGAAAGTGATTTAAGTGAAAATATTTGATGATGTGGAGAGTGAGCGACAGAGACTGCTTTGGGAGGGTGGAGCCTAGTTGTACACTGAACATACACAAATGAGGTGCTGATGTAATATAGCTTTTGTACATTTAATTAGTGTAAATGTAGTAATAGATGTACAAGACTCATTATAAGTAATTTATGTACATATACTACATACATATGTGTGGTACGGTAACATGTTGAAGACCGCTATAACTACGAGTGTGTATGAGTGTGTTTGTGTTTAGTGTATGTAAAAACGATAACAATTTTGACATGATACGATTTTTTCAAAATAATTCAAGGTTGGAAACTCGCTGGTGCGACCGACTACGTCTGCCGACACGTTGAACTTCACATCGACGACGGAAACTACATATAAGGTTGTAACTCACATGCGACACCCATAACACTTTATATAGTATGTAAGTAAACGAAAAACATAAAGGGCGTAACTCTCGAAAGTAACTCTTGAGTGTCTCCAGTATACCTAAAATGACCTGTTAACTCGTTCCCTGGATTACTCCAGGAATCAAACTCGGTACCCCTCGCTACGAAAGCACACTACCAGCTACAGGGTTGTCAAACCTATATTAACTATCGTGTTATTGTGTGCTATATGTATAAATACGCCGTAGATATGTATAATTAATACAAACATGACCTCTACAAGCCCGACTTGAGTACCATCCTTAACCTCCTTGTAACGACCTAAGTCTAGATTTCCTAGTTCTACTTCCTACTAGTCGTACAGATACTAGATACCATAGTAACATACAAAGTTCAAGAGCATGGCAACATTCACTTCATCAGAGATAGTAATTATCATTGTCATTTACTATAATTACTTTTAAACACGAGCATTGGTGGTTTTATAGCCCAGCGACTCGTGTCGGTTGGAAGCAATCGAAACACAGCGGGCGCGGGCGGTTCGAAGATGGGTGACCGCTAGTGACAAAAACATGACCGATTCCGTGGTTCCGAGGGCACGTAAAGCCATCGGTCCTGGTTGTTATCGTTAAGCTACATCAGGTGGGTTCGTAGTGAAGCGCTGCATTATTGTATTTAAAAAAGTGATCTTCAAGCGTCGTAGAAACTTCCGATATTTGGGTTGGTTAACCCTTTCACAGGTTCAACTAAAATTGTATTTCTGGTTAAGTTATAGTCTTCTATAGTAAACTCTATATGCAATGAAAACATATTAAAATAAAAATCATATTCAAGAGAAAAACCCTTATCAAGATGGGAAGGTGAAAAAACATATTCCAGTTTATATTTCCCGCCGTAACCTGCAACATAAAAAGCTTAATAGCAACATAATGCAACGAATACAGGACTAGGTACTTGATCCAAGTACATAATACGAGTACTGGAGTACAAAAGCAACATTGAACTTACATTGTAATGGCTTACAAACACGGGGACATACATATCATTTCAGTTGAAACACGCAACCATTTTAGCTTTTATTTACACCATACATTCCATGTGGTTTCAACTATTTCTAGTAATACAAGAATTACAAGTTGCAAAATTTTTTGAGCACTTCTGTGATTCGGAGAGCATGAAAGCCGTTGGTTTCTGTCGTTGTGAAATGAAATGAAAATTGTTTATTTTTATGAACCAAAAGCTTACTTAACGAAAGTCAAAATTTTACAATACAAAGTCCCTACATAAGTTATAAGTTGTAGATAGGATAGCAGGTGTGACGCCATGTTGGAGACCTTTGGGCGAGACTAGAACTCCCGAGGCTTTGTTTGGCCACTAAACTCTTCACCGAGCGTGGGATATGCTCTAGGCCTTCTCAGTATGAGGAGTGCTCAGTGAGGCCCAGCAATGGGACAGTCATGAAATATATCAGTGATGATAATGGTGATTGATTTTGCGTTAAGTGTTGAGTATCTTTTTACAGCCAGTTACTGACAGAATTTTCAAAAGAAATGTCTTTGAGCGATATTTATGGAAGTCGTTGCGAGAAGTGTGACAATATTTTTCGTTTTATGGTCTCTAAAATATCTGCAAAAACGTTTTCATAACGTAAATACCCATAAATACATGTCAATAAGACGCCAAGACGCGTTATAAATTAAAGAGGTCTAGCGTAAACTTGAGAGAAACTGGAACGCCTGCGAAAAAAACTCAGCAATAACAATTTCTTATGTTATTACTATTTGGAAGCTTAAGGATTCTTCGTAGCGAAGCAATATCAGGGCTCTAGTTACCTGTTAGTCGCACAGTCCGTGGTGATGACTGCTTTAGTGATGAAAAATATCCTTGACCATGTAGATCCAGTTATTTCTGACGGGTTTTTGATTATTATTGCGTCTAGAATTATTTATTTGTCGTTGCACATGGACTCAGCAACATCATTCATCTATCATATAAATGTAAAATTGCGCCGGAAATCAAATTTAGGACCCGTCGCTGCACAGTCACATCTAACTAGGCTACAGGGTCAATACCGTAATAGATGTATCGTTCAAAATAGAAGGTCGTAAGATACTAACCGTATTTCAGTCCGCTGTACGCTGAATAAGCAGCTTTATCACATCCGAAATACAAATACTGTAGCCGAGTAGCTAAAGAATAGTCGTAAAGTGAGGATCGTAAAGTTTGGCCGTGACCACGATCGTACAACTGGGTCGAATTAACCCTACTAGCTAGATAGGGCTATTTAAGAAACGACGTAATATCCTATTCCGCTATAAGGGATTCGCGACATAAAATAAAACCCTAAAAGTAGTGATAGGGCAGGGATCCGGGATAATGAGCCTTAACAATTTATAAATAACTACCAATTACCCAGGCTCACCTGTGTCAATTATGTTCGTATCTCATTCTATCACAGGAATTTAAAATTTTTAAGATTTCGTAGAAATTTTGGACAGGCGAAGTTACTTCCGCATTTATAATATCGACAACAGAAAACAATAAGGGCGTAACTCTGATGTAATTATAATAAAAGCCACGGACTCTCATTAACTACACCAGAGTTAAAGACTTATGGTTTTCCGTCGTCGTAATAGTAAGATTGTATAGCTGAGATTATTAGTATCAAGTAATGCTGACAATGTACATCAGAATAATTAAATGCAGGTCGATATTAAATTATATCAGTTTCTGAGTTAGTAAATATCCATTTGCAAGTTACAAACAGAATGGTTAATCCATTGAGTGTCTTCAAACTCCTATAAAGTGTTTACTGCGCTGAATATTCCCGAGGAGCAAAGGATTCAGAGAAGTACCACAGATAATAAATAACTTTTTACCTGGACCTAAAGAGATCTGACAGACGTTTTGCACGGCGATGTCGTAATTTAGAGTTTATCAGATTATAGGCTAGTTTCTGTCCGCGACTTCGCCTGTGTTGTGTGATGTAGCTTAAAAGTGGTATACAAGGTTATTATATATCTCTGTGCCAAATTTTATTAACATCCGTTTAGTTGTTTTTGCGTAAAAGAGGAAAAAACATCCATCTATCTACTAACTATCGCAAACTTTGGCATTTATAATAAGTAGGAAAATTATGTAATTTATACATCTTTGTATGCTTATGGTTTGTAGTAAGTTGGTGGTTTATTAAAAATAAAATGGGAACTAATTTACAATCCAATACACAGAATATACTAGCATCACACTGATAATTGCATATCACTTGAGTCGCAGTAGTCTGGTAATGACGCATACTCCATGTCTGTGGGTAATTGGCAGAATGGACACCGTAGCATCATGTACCGTATATTCCTGGTTTGTACTACATTTTTCTGTTTGCATATTTTAAAAAAGTTTCAATCAGTTTCATTGTAACCATTTATTTACAGTAATTAAAACTAAAACAAAAAAAGGTTTTTAGAACGTTAAAAGCATGGTATACTTTAATTAAAAGCTTTGTTGTACACGCCTGTTATTTGGCAATTGCAAAATTTAGCAACGTTAACATGAACGAAAATTGTAACAGGCGCAAGTTTCAGTCGCACAGACAATAAAAGGCTGGTATACGGCAGGGTGCAAAGTTAACTGCAAAATGTTTTTATACGAACAATAATCATATACCTACACTAAATATCTTAATATCACGCTGTAACCTTGAAATTAAGCGATCAGAGCCGGCGGTTTCGTTTGTGGCAACTGCACCGCATCATACAGTTTAGCGCTGTACAGCGCTTGCGTTGTAAGTGCTCCACTCCACTAATTTGGAATTTTCCCTATTATACAAATAATTAGAATGTTTTGTATGTATATCTTCGGGATTAAATTATCTAAATAACAGGGAAAATTGCATCAAAATCCGTTGCGTGGTTTGAAAAGCTCAGAGACAGTTTCGGAGGGCGACTTTGTCTCATACTATTCAGTGATTCCCGTGTAAGATACATGTAAGAAGTTATTAAACCTGTATTAACCCAGGGAAGGTGGACCAGGTAATAAAGGTTTCCTTCTATGCGTGTATTCTTCGTGCCAGCTTACCTAATGAACTTTAGGACAAAATTACTAGATGAAGGTGTGATGGCGGATGAATATTGATGAGAACGTAGCATCATTGGTGACACCACGGAATAGTTCTCGGGTTCGATTATCAGTGCAGGTAATGTGTTATTCCAGACTATAATCTATTTTTGTGCAAAATTTCATTCTGATTCATCCATCCATTCTCATATTAATAGTTCATATATTGGGGAGTATGCTCTAGACCTGGCCCTGGACCCTGAGGTACCTAGGAGTGATAAACTATTTTTTTTTTTATTTAAAGCATACTTGTGCACTTTTTAGGTAATCATAAGACATTATAAGTACATTCGTTCAGGGGTAGCTTGATTTTATCACAAACTTTAAATATGATACGAACATAGTTCCCAAGTCATATTCCGTAGTTTATAATGAAAGTAAACTGTAAATATGGTGTTAGAAGCGAGTGGATTTACCGCCTGACCTACCCTCGCCTACCCTCGCCTCGCTGGCGCGAAGGTCGCCCGCTGCTGGCTGGTTACTTTAAAATAAGGTAAGAAATAGCGCTCACATTTATAATGAATACTTCATTACGAATAAAAATGTTTATATGGTAATTCGTTTGACTCGTATCAAGATTCGTTGTAATACTAGCTTTTTCTCGCGACTACGTCCGCGTGGAACATCTTTCATCGCCCCGCAGGACGATATTTCGAAAACACTCTAATAAATACAAATATTTGTTTTTACATGTATATATACAAATACAAAGTTTTAGTTTTATGATTATATGTTTATTACAAAGTTTCCTTTTTCCAACACCTTCAACAGTTTTTTCGCGAAAAAAAAGTAGCCTATATTTTTACAAGCTTTTATTTCACTTGCAGAGTATGTGTGTATATTAGTATGTTAGTATATTTGTTTCTATTTGGTGATGTAGTCTTATTCATTTTGTTATTATTATAATAATTGAAATGAAATCGGCATGTCTCGATCAGAAACCGAACCCAATATCCGCAGGCACTGCCTAGCCTGTACGACAACGCAAACAATGAAACTTAAACTGAGTCTAGGAATATAAAATAATCAACAAACATTGACGTAGTTATTTAAACTTTGTCAGGTAAATGAAAACTGTTTACACAAATAGGCCGGCTGATTGATCAGTTCATTGATCAGTCTAATTGAAATTTAAAATGGCTGCCGGCACAAAAGGCGGGAAACGAACGCTAATTGATGTGGCATTACTGAACGCAATTCGACGCGAATTACGAATTAAAACATTCAATTCATTTTAGTGATTGGCCTAAATACATTAATAGTGTATTTTTTAAAAGTTTCTGCAGGCGATGCAGGCTTCGATGCCGGGTCATAAGTTGATAAGAAGTATGTGTCATTCCAGGCTATAACCTGTCTCTGTACCAAGTTTCATATTAATCCGCTTAACATATAAACATTCACAAAATCCTAGGGGAACGTTAAATAGGGATAAAATCCCATGTTAAATTCCTGGATGTGGTCGTTCCATGTGTCGAGTTTCATCGTAATTCGTTCAACGTTTACCAGATGAAGGCTAAATATTCAAATATCTTCACAAACTCACGTTTATAATATTAGTAGAATTTATGCTATAAGCAGGTTAATGAGCGGACCTGATGACCTGACGCCCACGGACATAAATAATACTAATACCACCAGACTGAGGTGCCACTCATGTGTTGTCTGCCAGGAAGGAAGAAAATAAAGGAACCAATACTTCGATGCAGCATTCAGGGTTACTGAGTTAGTGTTAGTGACACTAAGGGACCCCAGACATGTCAACAGTCGCTTCAGGACCGCTGACTAACGAACAATGGGAAAAAGGACGATTCAAACGAGGCTTGAAACAAGAAGAGTACTAGCTCAGTAAGGAACTACTCTGCTAGTAAGGATGGAAGCACAATCTTATCATTCGCAATAGTATCGTAGTTACATTTGAAAGAGTTTTGTGGTGAACATGATAAGGTATCTACCCTCGTGCCTATAAATACTACAGTATAATACTAGAATGAAGGAATATGTAGGTGTGTAGCCAAAACATGATCGCACAGGCTTGAAGCGAGCGGCAAGCGAGCTTAGTTTCCTTGTTAGATAGTCGTTAAAAGTCGCTCGTAACATCCTAACATTGGAAACTTTTAAGTAACTAACAATTTCTAGTCATTTCACGGTGCAGGTGTAAGTGCCTCTATCGCATTTTCATACATCTTTATAAAGACTGTAGATCTGATAGATTTATGTATGTACGAGTATGTGGTTACCCAAAAATCACTTAATTTATTTTTATTGTTAATGCAATAACTGCAAAAATTGCTGAATAACCATAATTCCCAGCTTCAAAAATCGTCATATTTCAGGTATTTTAATAATTCCTAGTTTTTTAACAGCAACGCGCATATATTTCTGTCGTGCCTAATATCAAGGAGGCCTTATTTTATTATCATAATAAGGAACTGGAATAATATAAAAGTTAATGTAAAGAGAGCGTGAATTTCAATAAATCAGTATTAACATAATGAAGGCGCCTGCCGCCACTTACAGCTCGGGCCAGAGTTTGAAAGTAATGACGATGGATGTGGACTACAAAAGTTGAAACATTTTTCACAAATCGTGGCTGTAAGTCACGCGGACTAGCATTGGCTGTCATATTTTTGCTGCCCTGTCACTTCAAGTGATAGGTTTTTGCCGACCTTACTTTGTAGTTCCTAGAATCTAACAATTTGAAAATGTATGAGAAATTATTTTAGGGTTAATGAAAGGTAATCCAAGTTCAAATCATTAACAAGGCGAATAAAGCAAAAGAATTGACTGGCATATTAGCCACCGTACAATCCGGCGCTGCAGCCTGCAGCCCATTCAGTCCAGCAGCAGCCGCAGTCCATAATCTGACCATCTTGTTACCTTTCTGACTACGTGCGGTGGGACAAGTTTCATCCCCTATGTAATCGTACCAGGCGGAACATTCAAGGGCGCTTGAACTAAATATTTTTATCAATTACACAAATACAAATTTGTACAGGGATAATTTTCAATCGCGAACTTTTATACAAAGTTTTATCTGGTATTGCAGCCTTCTCAAGTATGGTTTGCAAATTAGGAGTTCTTATCTCTGCATCAATTTTCATCAACATCTGTGGTTTAGGCGTCAACGAAGGGACCGAGTTACATTGCCTTTTATAATATTAATAAGGCTGGCGTTTGTATAGCTTTGCAATTAAAAATGGCGTCCTTACAAGTGTCTTATTTATTATTGATGACAAAAGATAAAGTAAAGGTTGCAAGAAGACGGAGACAGAGATAATATAATTGAATATTTCAATCAAACTTGAATCACAGTTTGATTAAATCACAATTTGAACAGTTGGAAATTGAATTTAGTATAAGGTTCATAATGAAAGTTAGTAATTACGACTCCAAATCTGCTCTCCTAATATTCTGAATTAATTAAACCACAAATATTTGGATAAGTTGACATTTTGGATATTTGAAATAATGATGCTACAATCATTTGTGATCGGAATAACAATTTCTGGTTGCAGTAACTGACATTAGTTCCGTATTTCAAAATTTTAGTTTTTAGCTGATTGTTTATGTCATGCGATGTCACACGAGCTAAGATTGGTTATTGACTCTTTGTACTGAAACCTACATTTTGTTTTTAAATATTCTAAGTATAACATATATTTCTTTAGATAAATGCTGTGCAATTGTGGATGACTTTAATTTAACAAAAATAAATTGTATTTAAGTAAATAATTAAAAAAATATATGTAATTATTGTACCCTATAGTACTCGTTGCAAATTCGACCTGGAATTTTTATTTTAGAAACTTGTGAAATTTGTGGTGTAGCGTTTAATAAATTATTAAATATAAACAAAAAATATATTTTGATTTTCACATAAATAGTAATAAATTAAGATAATTAAAATAAAATGCTAGTTAAAGTAATTAAAATAAATGTAAAAAGGTGCAGTAGCCAAGACGCTGGCAGCGTTGCTTCTCTGTACTATACATGTACCCATGTATGTGCTGGTTAATGAATTGCCGTCGACGAATACATTATATTATGATACGACAAAATAATGCACCGTCATTGGTCCATTAAAACAGCGTCACGGCATCTGTCACAGCTATCGGTCGGTCACGTGCTTAGGTTAAGGTGGATTAGTGCTATGTTTTGCCATAAACAGTTCGCAATAATGTGGAGTCTACTAGATCATTTATTATAAGGAAAGATTAGATCTTTTGTTTATAAGCGACTTAAAAAAAGGAGGAGGTTATCAATTTGACTGGTTTTTATGATCTTATCATACCTTTTTACTGGGTGTACCAATTCTTTTTATTTGAAATGAAATAAAATGAAATGAAAAAATAAAATTATTCGCAGTTGGTTTCTACAAACACTTATCGAAAGTCAAACTACGCCATCGAAAAGTCGAATTCCATTCGAAAGTCAAGCGGCGAAATCCTGCCAAGGAGCTCTTTTTTCCAAGTCACAGTTACAGGTGCCACTTACTACTACTTCCATTAAACTCATGCCCAAGCATTTTTATCATTAAAATATTCATGTAGTTTATACAAAAACTAGTCTTTCTCATGTAGTTTCATTAAAGAGCGACATCTGACGACTAGTGTCTGAATTTGTTCCAGAAATGCGTATTCAATAGAATTCGTTGTTCTCATTTAGTAAGTCGGTCGATGTTATTTATAGGTCATTTTTAAAAGTGATAATTCTAAAAAACCTATCAATACTTAGTTCAAATTTAAAAAAAGAACAATGACTACTGAACAGAATCTTTAACCAAATGAATGTTATAACGATGTACATACCAAATACGTACCAACTGGAGGGAGTCCTGTCTTACTCATGACTCTCAATAGCAGCCGCTGTAACTTGAGCGATGTTATTTGTGAGGACTACTTTATACCGTTCACTCTTACCGGTGAACCTTAAGGCTCTATTCAGATCGATGACGTGTCATCCCATGCAGTGACATTGACAAACAAGGTTGATTCCAATATTTGAAAACACAAGTTTTACACCCTAATACAAAGGAATACACATTTCATAACTGTATTGTTCACCGTTGAGGAGTTCCCTTGTCTGGAGCCGATCTTGAACGCAGTATCAGGTCACGCTTATCATAAAAATGCATGATCATCAGGATGAACACTTTATGCAAAATTTCAGCTCCCTAGTGTAAAAGGAAGTGGGTCTTATTAAGCTTGCCAGATTTGACGGGTAACAAATATACTAATATACAAACATATGTACAAGTTAAATAAAAGCTTGTCAAAAAATACTTAAAACTAACACCCGACACAGACGGTCGATGTGGAATATATATGTACGTTCTAGCGGGATTAAATCTGTATTGTGTTGCAAAAGCTATTCCTTATTTCCTTTCTATACTATAAACTAGGTAGGGGTATAATTACAATCTATCCCTATGCCAAATTTCATCTAGATCCATTCAGATTATTAGTAGGATGCGAAATTAAACCTTTTCACGTCTAAAATACTTGGCACTTGGCACTTTGATGCTGACTTAATATTCTGATGAAACTTGTTATTGAGATAGAATAGAAATGGAGGAAAAATTTTGGGTACTTTTTTCGAAACAAAAAGCGCTTAAAGGGGTTATTATTAGGAAAGATGGGAATGGGACATGAAACAGAAACACAACTGATCTGTTGTGGCCGCTGAAAGGGGGTTATGTAAGGGTTGAAAGGTCCTCATATCAAAGATAGGTATTTATGCACTAGATGTAACGTTGATTGGGATTGAAGAGGGGGTGGAGCAGATAAAAAGAGGGGAGGATGAATAGAAGAGGATGATTAGGAGGGGTTGAAAAAGAGTGGTGAAGATGGAAGGAGTTATAGCATGAGGAGGTAGTCGCGAGAAAAAGAGGGGTGAAGATTGAAGGAGGTGTACCACGCGGACGTAGTCGCAGGAAAAGGGGGGTGAAGATGGAAGACGGTATACCACGAGGACGTAGACG
>DWJZ01002403.1:0-19584 GCA_018249125.1 Asbolis capucinus
GGCCGGAACTTTGTTAAACATTTTATAGACATTCCAATGAATGAATGGCTTTTTTGTATAACCGGCACTTAGATATCGCTAGTTTGTGGCCGTTCCTAGTTCGAATAGTACAAGTTGGATCATAACGAACCCTAGTAGTTGATGTGTTTTGCTTATTTTTAAAAATATACACAAGATTTTTATAGATATACTGCGATGCAAAGGTAAATATTTATCTCCTTAAATTTATCTTTAAGAGATTCTCTACATCCTAAATTATACATATATAGCACGATTGGGTCTTTTGTGCAATATGACACTGCGTTAGCGTCACTTGTAGAAGTTCTAAGTATAATAAGTTAGCGTTATTAGCGTTCATCCATAGATGACACTAAAGAGAAAACTAATCAATTTGAAATAAGAATAAGAACTTGTAACGATTCAAACTATATTGAAACAGTATGAATATTGTGTATGTTATCTTCTAACTTTCTTTAAGTTAGCTCGATATTCCTATGATGAAATAAAATATTTTGATTTTGAGTCAAAAAGTCATTTTAAAATTTTACAGTGTAACTTTTTTTTAATGTGGTGGTTGCAGGCTGGAGTGTATGTTTAAGACGTGGTCGGGGCACGCAGCCGCGGTGATGTGTGCGGCCCGCGGCGCACTGGCCACTGGTGACCGGCTGGCCACCGGCTCGAGGGACCACTGTGTGCGCGTGCTCGACTTGCACCCTAACGCTGGTGAGTAACGGTCACCCCAGGAGCTGTCTTATCATTGGGGCTTATTTACCAATTTCACTCCAACAAAGTATGTTTTGATTTTAACAATATTTCGTACTAGTTATGCAACTAGTATGGTTCATAAGTAAGTCATGGTAACAACAAGAAACAGACGTTTTTAAACTGTAAGTTATCTAAAATAATTGCCGCGCTCAGTTGCTTATGGTTACTTAAATCTCTCCTTAGTTCAGAATCTCTACAGAAACACTCTGTGCGGCAGTTAAAGTTGACAAACTTATCCTTCATTAATGTCGGGACTGCTGTCAAGATTTTCTCTTTACATTTGACATAAAAATTTACATTAAAGACACAAGGAATGGCATATGTAGGTATGTTATACCTATATAAAACATTATTATTTTTTTATATTTTACTATATTTTCGTAAACAAACGCCTTTACATATTCCGTACCAACTACAAGAAACAAACATCCATCCACCCAAAAATTCTCAAACTTTCGCATGTATAATAATAGTATTCTCCGCTTTTGCCTTAACTCGGTCGATGACAGGATAAAGCCAGAAGATAATTTAGGATTGTAATTAACCATTACCCTATACCATCTAAAAACTACCAACAAGGGCTTGGATGTTTTATCAGGTGGTTGGGAGGTGAGCAACCGCCGACTGCTGGAGCCGCCGCACTACGACGGCGTGCAGGCGCTGGCGCTGCGGGCGGACTGCGGCGTGCTCTACAGCGGCAGTCGCGACTCCAGCCTCAAGTGCTGGAACCTCGCCGACAACACGCTCGCGCATGTATGTATAATACTAGCTTCTGCTCGTGATTTTCAACGCGTCGAATATTTTCGTTCCCACACTGGTCGGAATTTTTATTATGACGAATTTCGATGCAAATTTACGTTATTACGTCCCACTTCAAATCATAATTTAAAAACCGCTAGAACAAACGCATTGTTTAAATGCATAAATTAAAGAAAATACACCAGTACCGCTCTTTGTTCAGTAATACAAAATATACAGCTATAATACGTTGTACTGTGTCATATTACATTATCATATAGTTGTAGCGAATTAAATGAAAGTAATAAATCGATATTGCGATTATTGATATCCAGAGCGTGATGAACGCGCACAAGGGCTGGGTGACGGGTCTGTGCGGCGTGGGCGGGGCGTGGCTGGCGTCATGTGGGCGGGACCAGGCGCTGCGGCTGTGGAGCGGTGCGCTGCGGCCTGCCGCCCCGCCCGCGCTACTGCCGGACGCGCCGCACGCGCTCGCCGCCTGCCCCGACACGCACGCGCTCTATACTGCTGGCAGGTGAGTACAATGACTTTTTAAAACTGATTTCAAAAATAGACGTAGGTTTAACACCTTCAAAAAAGAGAGAGTTTAAGCGATTTTAAAAAGGAAGAAAATTTAACCGACTTCAAAAAACGTAGGGCGTTCTCTTGCACCAGGAACATGAGACTCTTGTATAACAGTTTGAATTCTACCATTAAATGTATAAAAATGACCCGAGTGTTACCTTAAATTCTGATACATATAGACTAACGCTTTTCGGTAAGCAATGGTTAATGCAAATTATTGCTTGAAATCAGAGTTTTAAAATCAGGATTTTTGCTTGCCGTTCCTTCTGAGGGCTGATTCATAACGTGATACGAAAGAACGGTTTTAACCAAAATTAGCACGCACAACTACGTTACGTATCAGTAAGATTAATGTTTATTGCGGATGCGGAAACAGTAATTAAACATAGAATAAAATGCTTCACAATACATGTATATGTGAATCGATATAAAACAGTATTGTTGGGATCTTCAAATTATATATTGCCTAGGGATGTTTCATTTGTGTCTGTCTACGATATTCGTAAACGAGAAATTTCGTGGGGCTGTGAATGTATAGGTGTTTATTATTATTTTAAATCATACTTTTCATATGACTGAAGTGTATAATGCAAGAACTACATCGTCATATTTTCTAAAGTCACATATTAACTTTTAAGTAAAATAGGTGTTGGCAATACACAACGATGGACCTAGCTTATAATTACTCCATCCTATTATTACTAAAGATTAATATTTGATAATTCCTTAACAATAATATGATATTTCCTTCTAGTTAGAGGTTCTACAGCTGACAAATGAAATTAATTTAAATTCTTAGCAACCCCCACTTTCCTTGTAACATAAAATGCTGGTGAGTCTCAATATACTCGTCGGGTTTTACAATTTCGTAGTTGTTCGTAACTGCAACATATTGTGGCATGTTATAACGTAAATTTTCATAACTCCATTGTGTGATACATGAAAATATTTCATAAATATATTATTATTTTAATATAATAGAAAAGTATTTTTTGTTTTTAAATAAATTTGCAACATTTCTCTTTCTATGAGAAAAATAAATACTGAAACAAAATTCATCTCTGATATTGTAATGATTGTTTCAAATTCTTATTACATTTTCTTTAATCGTATGTATTACGTAGAATATAAGAATTTTACTTTTAAATTCTTGTTCTATGTAGTTTGTTCTATTATCAACATACATTATATCAATATTCGAAAACTCAGCTATTCCATTCTCTGACTAATTTTTTTTTCAAACTTACATCTATGCGTCGGAATTGGAATATCAGTATTTTTTATTAATGTAGGTTGTATGTAAGTTCGATATATAGATATTTTACTCATAAATAAATGGTTTTGTGAAATCTTTAATATTGTTGTTATTACAACACTTGTTTCACATAATATTACATGGATCAGTACAAGTGATGTATGTTAAAATTATATTTCCTTCTTGATAATTATAAAAAACTTTTACTTAAAAAGCTTGTAATGGAACAATTTCAGCTATATGCAAACGTAGGAACAATAAAAACTATGGAACCATTTTAGCTATGTGGAAATGTAGGAACAATAATAGCTATGGAACAATTTTAGCTGTATGAATACATAAGGACAGTGTATAGAGGAAGCATTGTGAGTCGTGTAGTTGTGTTAACGTGTGAGTGTGTTGCAGCGGCGGCGAAGTGCGCGCCTGGCGGGTCCTCCTCGAGCAGTGAACGCAGGTGCACACACACTAACACACACATAATACCCAAACACCTACACTTAACATAAAACATACATTTATTATAAACGAATATATTATATATGTACATGAACAGTTGCTATTGCTGAGCTTCTGTCTTCTGGCCTAAAAGCAAAGATTTTCTAAAAAAATTAAAAATATGTCAGATAAAGATTTTCATTTGTGCCAACACATAATGTAGCCAACAAAATTGAATTCACCAAAATTGTACATTTTAACTATTGTACCAATAGAGTAAAAACTTTAATCCTATCTACAGATCGAGACAATTTTCAATTATTCAATACGATTAGGCCTGATTTTATTCCTCATAATTCCAAAAAAAAATACAAAAAATTGCAAAAAGTGAAAAATACTATAATACAATACATGAGTATATTAACATTAGGTTGAAGGCATGATAAGTTCACATTAAGACATAAATTGAACTGAAACTAAATACCGTTTGTGAGAAAGAAATATTCACCAACAATTACACCCTATACCGCGGAGACACTGTTCACGAAACGCTCAAGTGAAATGCATGCGTTCACTAAAAATTTACTCAAATAAAATTACCTATGTGATTTTTTAAAGTGACAATACAGATTAGATAATCAGGTATCCATTTTTAAGACCTATCGCACTGCTGGGTGTGGGTCTGTTTTCACGTTGGGATGCAGTGTAGATTTCACCACACCAGCCAAGTGCAATTTGGTAAATTTCACACACCATTAAGAACTTAACAGGAACCTCAAGTGTGTAAATTTTCTTTCAACAATAAATTAAAAGAATTATGAATATATAATTAGAAAAAAATATTGTTAATATTCGATCGTGTTCCGTGATTGGTGTCTCTGCCCTCAGCTGCTTGCGCACGCGTCGCCCCCGTCGCTTCACACTCACTAACCACAGGCAAGCGAGCTTCGCTGATCTGTTCTCTATCCCCTTACATTATAGTCGTGTTTCCTGTGTGCTTTACCTTCTCTCAGTCTCAATCACCTCTCGTATATAGAATACCTGTCGACGATTCTTATTCGATCACCTGTGCTTTCGATGTAGTATCTATACATATAGTCTGTTTTTTTTCATCTTGCGCTATCTTGTAATTAAATATCACTTAATAACAAGATCACGGATTTCTCAGTTACCACTATATTGTGTGACACACTAATAAATTACTTTTTATTATCTCAGTACGCGATATTTAACTTTTTTCAGTCTGTGAGATTAGTCCACAAAGTAAAAAATATATGTCGGAAATGTCAATAAAAAACTTTTTGATCACGGTTTTCGTACATATTATCATATAATTCTTGTTACTTTAACTTAATAACTTGGATAGTTTTTTTATGAAATAGGGCAAGATGAGAAACCTGACTATACTAATATTCACCGGCCTCATCTGTCATGTTCGTTCGTAGCTTCAGTTTCCGTAGATGTTCATGTTGGAATAGCGATTTTTCCTATCTGCTTTATTTTCAGGTATTAAGGTCTGTATTGCCAAATTCAAAATTAGCTGAAGCATTTCATTGGGCTTTATATTACACTATTTTGGTGTTTTGCATTTTTTTTATCACAATTTGAATGTACGTGTTATGTTTAACTGGTTTAAGTGAGTTTTAGTAAAGGTTATGATCGGGGGTGGTTTAGTTGACGTCGTGAATCTTTTTTCTTATGACTTTTTGTTATATAACATAGGAGGTTGGGTTAGAGTAGTATATTTACGCAAAGTATGTGGTTTTCATTTCACAAATTAAGGTGAAGAAATATATCTATATTAAGTACTTTTTTGTTTTAAGCTTTTGGTAATGTTGTTTTAATTTTTGTTTTATCACATTTTATGCAATAGTGTCAAACTCGAGGCAAAATAAAAATATTGAAAAAATGTAAACAGTTTCATTACTAACGGCGAGTTTGACACCTTCGAATAACAGGCTATTTCAAAATACTATCCATTTAAAATTCCCAAATAAATTATCAAAAACTGCCAAGATGAAAACAGTGGTATTTTTCGTTCTTATGGATGGATAGGTTATTGAAATCGGCCCTAAATCCTAACCCAATATCAATTAGTATAATGTATAATATATACGTTCTAGCGACGGACGCGTTCGTTGTTGGCGCGTGCGCACGCGGTGACCGGCGGCGGGCGGGCCGGCCCCCGCGCCCCGCGCGCCGCCTCGCCGCACCCGCCGTGCCTGGCGGTGACACACGCACACCGCTCCAACACGACTACTATACCGGGCGTACACACGCTCGATTCACACGTTAGTTAGCTGTATTAATGTGATAGTTCTTAAACTTGATTCCCACGGTTTATGTCGTTTATTCTCTCCTATATTTAAACTTTTAAGCTATTTTGCATTGTAATAAAAATGAAATTAATAGTTTGATAATAATTTGTAACCGCATCCAAAAATATAGACGCGTCTGTGCTACCACAATCTGCTTCTGTAGCACGATGCAGACTCATCCGAAATCAACCGTGGGAATCCACTATTATAGATTATTGATTACAACGTTTATGATAAAAGAATGATGGAATCACAAATTAATACTATCATGCTATTGATATATAATGTAATCTATCGCAATCGTAGTTATTGCTTAAAATCGATTTTGTACTTTATATGAAGTCTCATGAAATTGTATCATTGTTTTTTTTAAATGTAGTAAAAAATCACAAATAGAATTACGTCGATGTGTTGCAATAATCTTACATTTGACACATAATAATATTTTAACCATAAATTCAATATGACAATAAATAATTGTGATTATATTACACCATTTGCCGCGAGATACAAAAAAAAATCTTCTAGCCGTTTTTTTTAGTCGCCATAAAAAATTAACAACTTCTAAATAAATTTTCCGGTTCTTTTCATAACTAATCACTAATAAAGTAACTTAAGCTTTTAACTTTATACTCTGTAAGTCACATTCATGACAAATAACATATTCACTCTGCTGGTAACTAAGAAAAGTTACTGAAGCGCTATATTTAGTTTGTAAGTGATATTTTGTTTAAGGTAGATTTTGTGTCAGACTAAACGGTTTAACAGTTTATTTGTAGTGATATTGTACTGCTCTGCCCTTAATGACGCGTAATGATAACTCATACACTCTGTGCCGTTGGTGGTTGAAAGACAAAATCGTTTATTACATGTTGGTATTTTCAATACACTTATGAAAGTTTTTTTTTGGAATCTATTTATATTAAATATTTGTATCTGGTATCTCGGAGAGCAGAGGAAAATTTTATAGCATTTAAAAAATAATTTTGGTATATTTAAGTATTCCTCGATATCAGTTCTATTTTTAAATTTAAATGTTTACGAGCCGATCGAAACGCGAAGTGAAGTGATATGGTGGAGCAGTACAGTAAAAATCCTTACAACATGTAGGGAGTTCCATCGCTAGGTGGCAG
Organism: Asbolis capucinus; assembly: GCA_018249125.1. Classification (NCBI taxonomy): domain Eukaryota; kingdom Metazoa; phylum Arthropoda; class Insecta; order Lepidoptera; family Hesperiidae; genus Asbolis; species Asbolis capucinus. Next base: position 7,230 of record DWJZ01002403.1, read on the forward strand.
CACATTCTAATCACAGCTTAGAACAATTCATCCGTCCGATACATACTAATTTGTCACTAAAGTCAGTAGCGTAACGTTCATATTGCATTGAATTAATATGGTTAAGTGAAAGGTAAAAATTAAGGTAAAGTTTAAAATGTCATTTTATTATTACTAACAACAGAAGTTTTGTTGTATTATCGGTTCTGTATGGCAGCAATAGTTCTCTATGATGACCTATATTTAATTTTTGGCAGACAAATGCTAAAATTTTAATCCATAGTATACCCTGGAAGATTTTGATTCCATGTTTAAAAAATACTGAGAGGTCATGACAAGATTTAATAAAAAAAAATGCCTTAATTTAATTTTGAAATTTTTATTAAACTTGCGTTAATTTAATAGCGAAACTTTTACTAAATTGCATTAATGTAGTATTAAGGGTACAAATAACCAAAAATCAAGGGATTATTTGTCAATTGACAAAATCATAAGTTAAGAGTTAGTTTTAATATTCACGTATACTAGAGAGCGTCACGATGGCCTTGGTACGGATAATAAGTGTTATCTTATCGAATATTTTTAATGTTATTGTCTTTGTATGTGTGCCGAGCGGTGCCGGAGGAGCCCTTTAAGGAAATTAAGCAATTAATTACGGTATTACGTCTTAGGGGTACCAGAAACAGCATAAAAAAATATTTCGTACATAAAAAATCGCGATTTTTGACGATTTATTTTTAATTTTTTAATATATAAATAAGTAGATAACGGTTTTTAGTTTAGTTTATGGTTTTTAGTTTATATATATATTTTTAAGTTTTTATATATATTTTTTTAGTTTATATTTTATGTAACTACTCCACATATCTCTTTTGTGCTTCGTTCTTAACCTAACCTATCTCGTATTGAATACGTTAATTTATTAGACCGATAATAGTTTTCTTACGGATAGAGAGACTTCAGACGTGGAGGGCTTACTGTGAATCCGGCACTGATGGCGGCTGGACTTAGCTAGCTAACTAGGTAGCTCAGCTAACATTTTAAAATTGGAACTCGCTGAGGACTGACGAAATAATATGAACCCGTTAATTATATTTTCCGTTAAGTTAAAACGTTCCACGTTGACCTGATCGTTTATTTAAAATTAAAATTTATTTAAAAGAACGTGCGACACCCAATCTTGAACACGTTTCTTATATTCGAGTGAAATGTGTGTGAACTTACGTTTGGATACATGTATAATTATGTATATGTATTGCCAAAACCGCACTGGAGCTGTGTGGTGGAATATTCCACTTAAGGCCTAGGCCTAATAGGCTCTAGAGCCTATGCTCTTGGTCTCGCCAGTAACAAGAAAAGACCTCAACTCAGTACTGGGCCATTAACGGTTCAAATCTAACTACTATTAAATACATATAAATATTATTGCTGTATAAAACGGTTATTGAACAATCATTCGATCTTAAGCCGTGATTTATTGACTTAATGATATACCTAGGGTATTGTATTAACCAGCGAAACCAAATGGTTTTTAATTAGGTTTTTAGCTTTTGGCAATGTACTTGTAGTCTAGTTCCTCAATGAAGGTACTTGATATAGCTAAACTCATGTTAGGAAAGCAATGCTTCATCGCCAAATATGACGCACAATTTCTAATAGCTACTCATTAATTTCACACTGGTGAAATTTTATATTTCAAATAGTTGTCCTAACTTATATTTGTAATTAAAAATTAAAATTTATGAAAATATTAAATCGAAATTCAAGGAATTATTTATTAATGAGATCACATATAAATGTAATATCTCCATATCAAATTTAAAACATACTTCTTTTAAATGGAAAATGAAAAAAGTAATATTAATTTATTCTATCTAATATACTATATAGGCAACTTAAAAAAATACTTTTATTTAATAATTTTAATAAAATAAAATAATTTTATTTGATTTTTTTTTAAATATCAGACTAACCGAATGCTTTTTTATCGACTTATGATTTTTATAGTAACTCTCTGATTTATAAAATTTAGATGTAGGATTGCTTCGCTTTGATGGGAACAAATCTCGAAGCGACACGAGGCCCGCTGGTCTAAACGAAAGTGGCATTTATAAATTACGTCATGCGATAAAAGAGAAAGTAAAGAATTAATATTGCTGTAAGCTTTGTGACGTCACAGAGACTTAAAAATATTATTTATTTTATTATTATTATTTATTTGCAATACTTTAAAAAAGTATTCCCAATTTACCTTGTGTTGTGGAATCTTTAAAATGTGTTTTTTATTGTTTATTACATCAAAAAGCAGTTCTTATTCAATAATTTCCAATAAAATTACAAAATATATGACGTCAGGTCAGGGGTAATATAATAATTGCTTTCGGCGCCAAAAATCACGAAAATCGTGCGACGTAGTTTATAAATAGCTCCCACCTTTACTACATAGATGATAATCTCGACAGAAGTGACTACAGTCTGTGATGATATTGAACAATCATATTTTTATACATTCCTGTGTTACGGGTAGACGATAGCAGTGTATCGCGTCTTTGATAGTTGTATCCGATCATGTAACTACTAGATATAGGTTTTTCACATTTGTAGAATACTAACCGCAACGACAACATAGCCTACTAGCCGTCTTCTGTAACTACCAAAAAAATCTGTCAATATGCATGTGAGAGGCGTTAATATAAAGCATCGTGATTGGTTTATTTAAAAGTTCGTCATATCATAAATGGCTGCTATTGGTCAGTACCACTGTTGTTGTCTAATACACGTGTCGGCCACCTTTTCTTATATGTGGGCCGCAAATTTTAGGACATTGGGACGGGCCACATTTTATGTTTCATCGTCTTGAGGATCACAATAAACGCCAAATTCTGTCGTATAAATGGAGTCTGTGTGGGTAGCTCCGCAATACACTCCGCGTATTGCCGACCCCTGGTAACATAAGGCCGGTTTAACTAATATATTGCCAGAATATTTTAGATGCGGACTAGTAAGCCATGTAGTCGTTTAGTACCGCTAATATACAGCGATTTATGTATTTGTTTAAGGCTATGACTCGCTATATTTTACAGTGAAGAGTACCGTGTGTCTATCAGTATTATTGTGTATTGCACTTTCAATAATTTTCCTTTTTTAATTTTAAAAATTTACGTATTTTGTTTTCTTAATTTACTACAGTATTTACGAGGCTATGAGTAACAATGAAGCTTTATTTAGTAAACAGATTTATATTCCATGTTATTGCATAATTAAGTATCAGTTTTACGAATTTATGTGTTTGCTTTTGTTAGTGAAAGAAAATATTAAAATTATTTTGTACATGTGGTGGAAGCAATTCTCTGAGTGATTTATGAAATTTTACAATTGTTTGAGCAATCCAAATGTAAAACAAATGAAATTGACAAAATTTTCATATTTTAGTAATCATTTCGATATATGTTTTGGACAATATGCAACCAGTATTTTTTAATAAGTTAAGATAAAATTTTACATATTCTGTAACTTATAAAAGACAAGTCTGTTGAGAATGCTCCATTCATCATTCAATCTATATAGAATGTGTAACAGTATCCCAAGATGTTTATTAATGTCAATAAATATTTTAAATTAAGGTTAGTTTGTGTGTGGCCTTTTTAGTTTAAATGATTTTATTTTGCTTTTAGTTGTGAACAATTTATTGTGTGTGTTCGTGGTATATTAAAATTGGTTCAAGTTGATAAGAATGAATAGAGCTCCGTAATAATATATTTAGTTTAATTGTAAAATTTTTGTCCGATGTGATGCACTGTCAGAATGCTTAGGTTTTAATTTTTTCATCGAATTGTTTGTTTTTATTATTTATTAGTTGCAAATTGTATTTAGTTAAAGTTTTATTGAATTTTACAATTATTTTAACGTCAATAATAAACGGTATAAAAATACTATCTTGTTTTATTTACTTAAAATAAAACGTTTACCACTCAGTCCCATATATGGGTTTTATTTTAATTTGGTTCATAAAACGAACGTTACCCTTTTTAGATATAAACCTAAAGACATCGACGCTGGAAAGTATAAACGATGTAACCATTCAAAATCCAAAAATACTTGTTGCTGTAGGGCGAAAAAGAAATATGTGCACAGCGTAAAATTTTGGCATTTTTAAAATATCTTAGACTTGAAATTGTTGTAACCCAACGTCGAAACTAGTTCTCTGGAGTAAAAATACTTACACCTTTTTATCAATCGTAATTCAGATACTGTGAACATGGTTACTATGCTTATGCTGAAGGTGCAACGTTTTTAGATACATGCACGTTACGGCGTTTTTTTTATTTATAATTGAACTTATTTTATCAGTGATAACGTTTTATAAATCAACTAAATATATGTAAGTAATGGTTCGCTTTTCTATTAGCCGAGTACACTTTGTAATTACCAATTTGTAATACAGCCACGCTGTACAGAGGTACCACCGACGAAACTAATAGGTGACTGTAATGTAATAGTAGGGAACACAAAGTCTAGTAGGTGGAAAATTTGGTTACGGAACACTTAGCAAAAAGGATCAACTTGTAGACTTTGCTCAAGAAAATAATCTCTCCATTATGCACACCTTTTTTAAAACAAAGTCAAGTCGAAGTGAACGTAGAAATCAGACCACAAAAAATAATATATTTCTTTCCTCACAAACTTCCCAAACGTTAATGTCCAAAAAAGACGTCAAACAATATTCTGTGTCCTTCTGATCATAGATTGGTAAAATCACAATTAACACTTTACCAATCAACAAAATTAAATTAATAAAATTAAAAACACAAGTGAAGTGAGCCATTTCCTTAAGGAACTAAAAATAAAAATTCAATCTATTCATTTAGATTTCCTACTCGGTCTTAACTCTATACAATAAGAGAATTGTTTACTGGCCAACATGGTAACAAGATACACTATTAAAAAAACAAAAAAAGGAAATATGTATCAGCAAAATGTTCACTGAAAAAACATTACATCTCATTTAATTTGAAGACTATGATTGACGCCATGAATTACACGTTCTCTAGCCCAAATACTCTAATATTAAATTAATATTAGAGAATTACAAAGAATATCAAAACTAGTCTTTACAAACTAACAAAAAGATTTTGTCTCTATTTCTCATAAATCAATCTGAGAGGCCCTTACAAAAAACAAAAATAGAGCAAACTTATAGCAATATAATACGAAATGTTTACGAAAATAGCACGAGTAGATTCTTCCTAGAGATTAGATTCAGTTCAGAAATTAAAATAAGAGTGACAAAACAAGGTGACCAGTTGTCCCCAAACTCTTTCTCGCAGTGTTGGGGACGGTATAACGGTAACTGGATTGGAAACATCTTGGGATTCAAATAGACAAACCATAAGAGTCACTTGTGCTTTGCAATTTAATAATTTTTTCAGAGTCAAGACCGCAACTAGAAAAAATGATGTAATCTCTACGAGTGGGAAGTGGATGTGTAGGTTAAGAAATGAACTTTCAAAAAACTAAACTAATGACAAATTCACCTGTTAAGATTGGAATCTTAAACCTTGAGTACGTATATTACTCTTATTTCAGTAAACAAGTATGATTTCACTAAAACAAATTGTGAACATCACATACTGTCCTCCACGCTGGCCAAGTGCGGATTGGCAGACCTCACACACCTTTGAGTTTTGCAAACTCCCCGGCATGCAGGTTTCCTTGCGATGTTTTCCTTCGCCAGCGAATGACATTGAAACATCCATACATAATCAATAACTGTCACTTTTATACATAAGTAGAAGTATTAATTTATTTAATGTTAATTTACTTTGAGTTTATTTAGTGAACCAATTTAAATACGACTGTTAGCCTTATTACACAATTACTATTTACTTGAAATTCACTTTAATACCAAACTTCAAAAAGATAGGAAATAAAAAAATTACTTTGTAAAATAAATCATGTCATCATATATTTCAATTTATCATATATTTCAATGAAAAGACCTTATTTATAATACAGATTCAAGTCGATTGCCATATAACACCAAGTACGCTGTACACAAACCGAAGATCAAAACCGATCAGTAGTCCATAGTGTATTGTAACGCCACTGTCAGTACTTGTACTTTGCGTGCTTGCCGTGCTTGCGGTGGTGGTGCGCGGGGGGCGTGGCTGGCGACCGTCGCCGGCGATCGCGCTCTCTCTCCCGCTCCCTGTCTCTCTCTCGCTCCCGCTCCCGTGATCGCTCCCTCTCTCTTTCCCGTTCTCGCTCTCGTGAACGCGATCGCGAGCGCGATTTTCGGTCGCTGCTGTAATGAATCAAATATGTTTTTATAGTTGACTATTGTTGAAAAAATTAACAAAACTCAACGCATTGATGTTTCTAATATCAAAGAACAACTGAGAAATCTGCATCTGCTCGTTTGTAAGCAGTGTACCCAATTTCATTCAGTTTCGTTCAGTAGTTTTTATACGAAGGAGTAACAAACAAACATCCATCCATCCATTTTCACATTTATAATATTAGGACTACAAAATATCTGCTACAATGTTTTTTTTAATAAACTGACGTATTACCGTGTTCGTTTGGGTGGCGGCGACAGTGTGGGCTCGCGAGACTTCTTGGACTTCTTTGAGGAGGTGGAGTACTGGTCGTCGTCGGGCGGCGAGCGGAGCGCCGGGGACTCCGTCGCCGCTTCCGAAAGCGCTGCCTCCTTCGCTTCGCGTAGGGCCTTCGTAAATTATGAGACATTATAAACAACGAATGAAATCTTCTTTTTATTAACCCATGACGCGGGCGAAGCCGCTGGCAGAAAATATTTTACAATTAATAAGATTATTTATAAATTATTTATTGCAATGTGTGTAGCTAGGTGGAATATAAAATCGATATCAAAAAATCGACAGGCCGGTTAGTGAACCTGACTGCTACATCGAAAGTTTGATTCCCACCCAGGTCAAATGTTGTTGTGATGAGCAGGAATGTTTGTTCTGAGTGTCTGGGTGTATCTATCTATATAAGTATGTATTTAAAAATATATATGTATGTTTATCAGTTATACAGTTATACAGATAGCCGTGTGTGAGTTGTATTTGTTGTTGATCGTCGAAGTCTACCTTTTTGATAAGTTTCCGCCTGTAGTGGTGAATCTGCTGCGGCGGCGCAAGGTGTGCGCGGCGCGCGCGCACTCCCGCCTCCAGCTCGTCCGCGTACTTCAGCACGCGCACCTCGATCTCCCGCAGCGTCTCCAGCCGCAGCCGCGCCTCCTCGCCGCGCCGCACCGGGGACTCCGCGCTGAAACACGCACACACATACCATATATCACTTATAACGAAGGGTTGGTCAAACTCCAACACTCAAAACTATCAAATTAGGCTTCGATTAGTCAAACTTTGATTACACAATTCGTGCTACTTTATTCAAAAACTTTCAAACACTAGGGCAAGAACGTGTCGAAATCAACTTTTCGTATGTAACATACATTGTCGTTTTGCTCTTTTGATAAAGTCACTATTTGTTATTTCGTGTAAAAGCGAGATGCCGATAGATGTATTATTTTTCCCAAAGCACACTATTTTGAAATCATTTTTCTCGAGTTAAGTTTCCTTGTAAAAACGGGACGTATTTGCTACGAAGACAGCGGGTGAGGTTGCTAGAAACTGGAACGTATGATAACGTTATGTATACTGTATATGGTGTTGTAACAAGTGGTCTTACTGTTCCATGTGCGGCGGCGTGGGGGCTGGGGGTTCGGGCTCCGGCTCGGGCTCAGCGGGCGCCACGTCCACACTCTCCCAGCGCGATGGCACGAAACCTGCGCGCGCGCCGCCTGTTTCCCCCTCGCCGCCCTCCAGGCCCTCCGAGCTCTCCAGCGGCACGCCGTCGATGTCCTCCTCCACTAATAATAAATTATACCATTTATTGGCGGTTACGTAACATTTCACATTGTTCAAAACGATTGCAAATACCATACTAAATTTAGCACGACAATATTATTTTTAAATTATAATATTTGAAATACCTTGTACCTACTTTTTTGCAATAATTCAGCGTTTTTTTTTGTTTTTTACCTAAGATAAGTTAACGCTAGACTACGATCCCACCTAATGGTATGTGGCGATGAAGTCTTCGATAGTAAAGCGGACTAACTTAGAAGAAGCCTATTTATTCTTCTTCTATTTATTCTTGACCAGGAGGACCTCTGGCTTTTTTTGTTTCTAATATTCTAGCAAAGCTGATAACTTGGAAGATAGGAATTATCTACTGAGACATTATGCAATACCGCGGGATTGATTATTGATTTTGAATCCGTAACCAATTTTAAGATATCTTAATAAGAATATATAAATATTATGTATGTAATCTTCTGACATTCAGTAAGTGAGCTCGATGTTCCTATAATTTAATAAAATGTTTTGACTGCCTTCGTGTTACCTGGTACGCCATCGATGTCGTCATCGATCCCGGCGGCGGCGGCCTGCGGCGCTTGCGGAGCATGGGGCGCGGGCGCGCGACGTTGTTCGGCCAGCCGGCGGAGCGCGGCGCCGTCCAGCGGGCCCGCGCCCTCACCCTCCCACGAGCCCTCCGAGGCACTCGACGCTGGCGACGCTGCGCCAGACCCAGACACCGCGTCACCACCAGCCCCGCTCTCCTCCTAACAGAATATTGAAATAATTCAAAATAATGTACGTCAATTATTTAAAATTAATAAAACGCGATAACAAGACTAAAGCAAGCTAAATTGAAGTTAAAAAAAAAAGAAGAAATTTATTAATAAATCTGACAAAATAATAAAAATTAAACACAATATTCAATACATCGGTGTGTTAATTGCCGTGTAAGATAAAAATCAAACAATAATTGAGAATATCAATCAACGATTCATTTTATTGAACATATACATATGTATGTGTTACCATTGATCACAGAACTGTAAATCAATTTAATTAACTAAAATGTGAAAATATTAGGACACAAAAAAATACTGTAACATCATACATCAACATACATCAGCAATAAATTATACCTTGTCCTGTCCGAGGAAGACGTCATTGATATGCAGCAGGAAGTCAGTGGGGTAGACGGCCCAGTCGGCCCAGGCCTGCAGGATGCGGGTGACGCGCGCACGAAAGCCCTCCTGCTGCAGCCGCGAGCTCATGCGCTGCCAGGCCTGATGGCTGTGACGCATAATATCCACCAGACGCTGCTGGAATCTGTGGACAGCGAAATATTTAACTGCACCAATCCTGAAAGCCTCGTAAATGGTACATGATATATAGGACATAGATGATGAACCACCGCAACAGATAATATCTACGATATACGAAAGTATCTTTTTATTTTCTAAAATTTGTCAACGCAGCGAGTTAGCTTGTAAATATGTCATAATTCGACATTCGCGAAGTGTTTACAGCGATAAAATTAAAACTATTATATCTTTACTTTCTCATATCGATAGCTCGCACGTATAAGGGCTTATGCATAATTTTAGCATTTCCACGTTTTTTTGTTAAACACCTTTTACATAATTTAAGGACATGCCTTGAAACGGTTATATCAAATTGAAAGTTCAATTTTCAACACATGTTAAAAAAACATGATTTTCATTGCACGACAAAGAAATGTAACGTATCGACGTTCTACTCCCGCAGGAGGAGAGTGCACATTTCACAATGTATTATACTCACGCGGAACGATAAGCACTAGCATTAGTGAGTTTAGCGCCGGCGTTGTGCAGGATGTCAGAGAGCAGGTAGAGACGCGCGATGCGGCGCGCGGGCGGGGTGCGCGCGCCGGCCAGCGCCTCGGCCAGGCACGCCGCCACCTCACCCGCCGCCTCTGCGTGCTCCAGGCACCACGCCATGGCCGCGCCCACCGCCTCGCGCGACGGGCCCAGCGACCTGATTATCTCCTCTAGACGGTCGCGTTGGCTGAACACACACACACATATATAATACTGTTGTTACAAATAAATGTCGAATGCAAAACCTTGTCAGTGTAAAAGTCTAAACTCCAACAATATGCCACCCATCTATTAAAAAAAAAAAATCCGTTCCAGATGTCTGTCTGATCTAGGAACCTGGGCACGTTCGAAGAAACGCGCGCTAAGTGTATATTTACAAGAACCTACTCGAGCGACTTTTGAACCCGTCACCACACGTAATATTTTTAACGTACAAACATGAAACTTGGCAAATTTATTAAAATCCCCGAGCTTGCAAAAAATTAAAAATTTAATTATTTTAGCTCTTACGGCTATCGAGTTGATGGTCATTAGTGTATTGAAAATACCTAAATAATTTGAGTTTGAGTTTTATGTACATATGTGTGTGTGTGCGTGTGTGTGTGAGTATGAGTGTGTGCATGTGTGTGCGTGCGTGTGTATGTGTGCATGTGACTCACTTGTTAGAGAGCGTCCCCCGGATGTTCTCCTTGGCGTCGTCCTCCTCCACCAGCTCGTCGGGCATGCCCGCCGTGTACAGGTTCATCACCGGCGGCCGCCACACTGATCCGCCTGTATATGACAAGCATAGCACACTCCATATCTTGACAAAACTTGTAAGACTAATCCATTTATGGACGACTTCAACCCATTACTACAGTACGGGTCTCTCCTCGTGCACGCATTAAGAGCAAACTCCACCATGCTCCATACTCCATACTCCAGAGCGGATTGGTGGAGAATTATGGATATTCCACATCAGTATTCAACATCAGGATGTTGTAGAGCTTCGTAACCGTAACCAAAAGTATTAGATATCCGAAATAAATATATATATCCGTAATCGTATCGGAAACCAATATAATTTTATTTCTATATCCAAATTCAATATCCCTTTTCCACATACCCTGAAACATCCTGAAGTCGTCGAGCGCCCACTGCTTCGGGGAATCCCCCTGCAGCATGGAGAACAGCTTCCAGCGGTAGTAGACGTGCGCCGGCGACTGGTTCTCGAACAGGAACCGGAAGAAGGGGTTGTTCATCTCCTTGTTCATTATTATCGCCTCGAACATCGGCCCCTCGCGGATCACGAACTCCACCATACGATGGATCAGCATTAAGATGTTTCTGGAATGTTCGAATCAATATGATAAGACGTTATTTAATAACTAGGTTCCGTCCGCGAGTTCGCCTGTTTTGTAGGTTGTTAATACAATCCAATTCTATCCCTGTGCCAACTTTCATTCAGATCCGTTCAGTAGTTTTTGTACGAATGAGTAACAAACTTTTATCCATCCATCCACAAAAACTTTCGGTTTTACATTATTAGCAGGAGTAGGATAAAATAAAAGACTGCTCAGTACCAATCAAAATAATAAAACGAACAAATATATTACCTTTCTGTAGGCACCACCACTTTAACAATGGATTGTGATAGAATCTGAAAACAGAAAATACTAAACTTTATATTTTATTATATAAAAATAACGTTATTTTATATTTTTATATAATAACTTTTTCATTCATGAAACTGAGAAAAACTCATTTAATCAATATTATTATAAGTATAATATATGTATATATATTAATATACATATATTGAAAATGTACAGCTTTATGGACTTATTATTGACACTCACTTAAATTGGAAAACTCATACCGAAGAAGTTTCAAAGAAATTAACCAAATTCACTTACGCACTCAATAACTTGAAAAGACTGACATATGTAAAATCAGTAAAAGTAGCTTATTACTCTTATTCCTGTATGGTATAATTCTCTGGGCACAGACGCAGGAAAGCTCTTTACATTAAAAAAAAACTGTATCCGAATATTGGCTAATATTGGTAATATGGAAATCTGTAGGAAATATTTCATCGAACTTAAAAATCCTAACATTAACTTCTAAGTACATGTTGGAGTCATTTTAATTTATAAAAAAAAAACAACATGGATTACTCACACTAACCAGTAACACACACACAAGCTGGCACTGCCGAGGTCCAATTTAACTCTGCATAATTCAGGTCCCTACTCCATGTGTCTTAAAATACTCAAGAAATTTCAAGAAATAGAATGTTTGACAAAATTTACAAAAACACTTAATTTTTTTTAAATAAATAAATGTTATTATAATTTGAGAGAATTTATGTACTAAGTAGAATTAAAAAAAATAGAACGAACACGTGATAATGTAATGAATAAAATTATTGTTATTATTTTAAAATTGAATAATGTAGGTTAATATTATACTTGATGATTAATTATATTTGATGAATTATATTGTTATATTATATCAACACTGATATAACTTTGATATTATATTGCCTTTGACATTGCCACACCCTAGCAGGGTTTATGGTTATTAAGGCTCTAGCAGGGTTAATTTAAGACCTAATTGTTATTAAGCATGATGCAATAAAGATTCTATTCTATTGTA
>DWJZ01002404.1:0-19581 GCA_018249125.1 Asbolis capucinus
CTTAAATAGATATTTCTATTACACACCCAGACACACAGAACAAACATTCCTGCTCATCATAGAAAAGTTTGACCTGGATGGGAATCGAACCCACGACCACCGGTGTAGTAGTCAGGTTCACTAACCACTAGACCAACCGGCCTGTCCAACTGTCCAACTGTCCAGATATACTACAACATAATAAAGGACATCAATATCTATACATAAATCCGCGATACTATACATATGTATATCTAACTGTTACAGCGGCTGGCTTTTGGCGACGGCAGTTCCTATAAGGATTATATAAATCAAAAACGATATTAACTCGCCCTCCCGGTCCCAGAAACATGCAAAATAATTTTGCTTTAGGTATTCTACAATATTCCATTGTATTCTATATAATGCCAATTTATCCACATTGTCGGTAACATAAAAAGGTGTTTGTCCAATAAACCATTGACAGGCCGTAATATCCATCCATCATAATCGTTCAGGGCCTTTTTAAATTAAAAAAATATAAAGGAGCGTATCAATGTCAATATTGTTTTTCTTTATGAGTTTAATATCATAAAGAATACAAAAAAAGTGTAGTTGAAATTCAACCGTAATTCAATTTAGAAATAAATAGTCATTGGCAGTACTGAAGCCTTTGTCCGCTTCTGAGAAGTTTCACCTCCGAGCAACTGACTTCTATGGCCATATGGTACCCTGGTCTGCCAATCCAATTATTGGGGTAGATGTTCTTGGCCACCTCAATACAGTACAAAAGCTACATAGGTACGGTAATAAGGCCTATACTTAGTTGCACTTATTTTAAACTCATAAACTTATCCATACTAACATTACGTGCATAGTTGTATAGATATATAGTTTCAAAGCGTTAGCACAATGGATGGAATTAATGCAAACCAAAGCCAGAACAAGTATATTATCAAGACAAGTTGTGAAATTGAACAACAGCGCTGCACCCAACTTGTGGGCGACGAAACTATTGTGCAGCATGAGATGGAATCAGCGCAGTCGAGTGCTGATATCGAGAGCTGTGCCCTCTCACCCCGTGCCCCTTTTCACCCCGCGAGATAATTGGAAGGCGACAGTCTGATACAACAGATGTAGCGTTGATACATGATAAACTACTTGTTTTTGTAGGGATTTTGACGACACCGTTGACGGCCTGAGACGCAAGGGGTATCCCTTGATCCCTTGATCCCTTGATCAAGGAGTATTCCTTGATGGATTGGCCGAAGTAATTTATGTGATAGATAAATACTTGTTCTGGAGTCATTTAGCAGGCAAAAGAGGCCGACGCCCACTCACTGTAAGTAATCACAGCCCATTTAAATTAAAAATCATGGGTATTCAGAACCAGATTTCCGCTTTCTCTCCCGGTTCTTCAGTCTTCCTCCTTCCCATTCTTCTTCTGTCACCCGTCCTGAAGTGGTTTTGTGGTTAATTTGTGGAATCCAAAAAAATGTGATATCGCAATAAGCCTGTCCCTTGTCCCACAAATAACAAAATAGATAAGTAAGCTAAGACACCTCGATTGCTAACCAGAATCTTTGCTTCCACCGTAATAGTCTTCGAAATAATAAAAATGTAAATTTAAATCGAATCCTATTATCTTTTTACGTGGAAATTAAATCAGTTTGTTATGATACTGCACTGAAGAATGCCTTCATTTGGGTAGTATTTTGCTTCATTTATGTTAGAAGACATAAGAATAGACGGGTCTCCTAATAGTAAAAGATCACGGCCGCCAACACAAATTGGTATATCACAAACGCATTGCCTGCCCAGGAGATATAGAACATGCGTGGGTAATACATCGAGAAAATCTAGTTACGTAGTAATACATTTTGACGACATATGGTGTTGGGTTGCACTCAGGTACAATGTCAGCATTGTCCATAAAGCGTTCACAGCACGGCGGCTTGTTTTGACTGTAGGCAATTGAAAGAGTAAAGCAACAGCGGGCGTAGTTAGTTGGTTAGTAGGAAAATGGGTGACCGTTAAAAAAAATATATGAACGGTTTCGTGCTGCAGAGTAAAGTCGTCGGTCCCAGTTCTTAACGCTAAATATGAATCGTTAAGCCACGTCGCCTTTCGGCAATACAGCAAAGCAATGCAGAAATACTGGCACTTGTGCTAGCTACTAACCCTTCCACCAAGCATCATTGGAGCAGCCTGATGTTGTATGTATAACTCACGTATGAAGGGAAACCCGTGTTCAGTAATAGGCCATCAATGGGTCGAAGCCAGCTCCTGACTTAATTACACGTGTTCGTACTATTTTGAGTTTGGAAATTAATGTCTATGACTAGCATTGAACACAAACTCTACGATAGCGAACGTAGTTTTAGTAGCACGTTGTACAACGGATCGTTGCATTCAAAATGCATTTGAACATCCCAACAGCACCACGAGTAATACATAACAGTTCAAACTAAAACATCCCATCATTCTTTACAAACGGCTCCAATTTTCCGATACTGTCTGTGATCACGCATGACCACGTCCTCACCAAATAAAACTAGGCCTTATTACATTACAAATAAAGTTCATATTAGATAACCAATAAGTAAAATTAGAAAAAAATCGTGTATACTAGGCGCAAATCGTACCCAGCGGGTGTGCAAAAGTTATCAATCTTGGACAGGATGGAACCCATTTCAACGTATATTTATGCTTGGTTTTTTTCAAAATGAAATAGAAGGGTGAAGGGAGGTATTATCAATTCAGGAGTGACAAAGGCCCTCCGATGGTTTTGTTAATTCAATCGTATCGATAAATTGTCGCGAGGGTGTCTATTCTGAAGCGGTCTATTTATGGCGCTCACTGACACCTATTGAACTGGATATAGGTGATAATGGGTGAATCAGGGTGTAATGCAACCTTTTACGGCCTAGCAACAACTTTGTTGTGGTTTTAAAAAGGGTTAATAAAATATGAAATTTAAAGGAAAATACAAATTATAAGTTAATTATTTTGATTCTCCTGTAGTCTAGTGTGCCTATTTTTTTAACGTACGATAAGTTGTTTATATTGTTTCAATAAAAGACATACTATATTGTAAGCGATATATTGTAAGAGATATATTATATTTGTATTGTATTCATACTCGTAGAAGTAAAGAGATGTTAATTACTATAAGATTTTACATAATTTGCAATGTTTGTTTCGTGTGTGAGTTTGTTTGAGAAGAAACTTTTACGCTATTAGAATCATTTCCTTCTGCCCTATAGAGCTGATTTTCTGAGTAGCACTTCAAGATAAGTGTACAATATGACGTCATAACTTAGGATTGCATTTGATAGGGGAACCCGACTTCAGGCGGAGGGTACGCAATGTTTTTCGAGTGTATGTATGTTTGTATGTATGTCCATTGTTGGATAGATTTTGACATATGAGGCGTAGTTCAATTGTGCCAGTGACATAAGCTTTATAAATTTTCAAAATGGCGCCCGAAAATTTAAAAAAATTGGTGGGTTAGGTTGGTTTTTTTTACCTTAACAATATGGGTATCAAATTAAATATAATAAATATATGTATAGTACATGTACTGTTTTGATGTATTTACATACGGACGTACGTTTTGAAAAATTGTGAAAAGGCGTATCAATTATTTAGTGATTGTTTCAGTCGGGTTTTTTGTTTCTTAATTATATTACTCGTCAATATACATTATGCAAATTATGGAACGAACCTGCATCGATGTTCCCTGATAGCTGTGATAGGTGGTGGTAATGTACTTTCAAGAACCTGGTTCATCACTCCCTCCTTGGCCGGCAACGCATTGGTAATGCCCCTGGTGTTGCTAATGTCCATGGACGGCTGGTCATTTACCATCAGGTAACCCGTCTACTCGTTTGTCTACTTCTAATACTACTATTAATAAAATAATACTAATAAAGTAATATAAAAATACATCTCGAAAGATTTTTGGAATGTTCTATTTAGGATATATTTTTATTTGGGATATTTTAAAGTGTATATCAAATAACTTGTCAACTATCAATTTATGTTCAACAATTAAAGTTTTTTTACGTCTAATAAATGATTGTACTGCAAATAAAGTAATTGTTTATCAAAACTAGAAATATGAATAATTCGAAAATACATCAACAAACAGCCTTTAATATATTTTTGCCAAATGCCAACCTTAAAGGTGCTAAATTTACAAAAATAGTATTGTACACCAAAAATAGTGATTGTACATCAAATCAACCCGGCCGGTACACACGGAATACTTACAATGGTAACAAAGCAACTATTTTTGCAACATATTTTCTATTTTGTACACCAACAATATTGATTGTACATCAAATCATCCCGGCTGGTACATACGGAATACTTACAATGGTAACAAAACAACTATTTTTGCAACATATTTTCTATTTTGTACACCAAAAATACTGATTGTACATCAAATCAACCCGGCCGGTACATACAGAATACTTACAATGGTAACAAAACCACTATTTTTGTAACATATTTTCTGTTTTGTATGTCAAAATTAGCCCAACAAATAAATTTTAGGTTATGATTAGTATTCATAAAAAAGCTTAAAAATTAAATAAATAGAGTTGCGTCTTGTACTTTATTTGTTGACAAAATCATATATATTAGTTTGAGTTGCCGATTTTGACGCACAATCAGTATTTTTGATTGAAAAAGGGTTTTTATATGTAAAAATCATGAATTTTTTGTTTGCTAGTTAAATATCGCCCTTTTTATTTTCCCTCAAAACACAAAGTGTTTGCCGAAAGCCAACTTCAAAAGCAATCCCGTTCTTTATTTATAGCCACTTAACCCCTTATTGTATTGCGAATTCCGACCACCCAATCCTCTTGATTTAGTGAAGAAAAATTACAATAAAGATTTATCCACCCAAAGGACCACTTACGTAAATCGATCACGGAGCTATCGCGGATCTCAGATTTCAGATCCAATACTCGGTTTTTTTTTCTGAAGTCCCCATTCATCTTGGAAAATGGGATCAATTTAGACGAAGAGGATAAGAGTTTTTATGTTCTCCGTAATACGAGTTCATTTCTTAGATTGGTCTGTTTGCAACGACGTTGTTAGTACTAATCGAATTTCGTATGAAATACGGCGGCCATTTTGGATTGCTCAAGTTGTACTTGAAAGTACTTGGAGATGTCTTCGTGTATGTTGTACCATTTATTGTTGAGTGGTTTTGATCACGGTCTTTTTTGTCTGTTTTCTCCGTTATCAATCGTGATAAATAAGTCGAGTACGCAATGATCAACACACACGTATGTCATACGATTTGATTAGATTATATCATAGCGAAAGTAAAGTAAATAAAGTTTATTAAGAATACTTTGAAACACAAGCTTTCATTATAGATCCATATTATATAAAAACACACAAAATTTTATAACTCTATTGTTAACCGTTGAGGAGTTCCCTTGGCTGGAGCCAATCCTGAACGTGTATCAGGTCATGCTTATCATAAAAATACATTGTTATCATGGTGAAAACATGAAAATTTTCTGCTCCATAGTGTAAGAGAAAGTGGGTCTAATAAAACTTGCAACAACCCGTAACAAATAAATATACATACTTACAAACTAATATACAAACATACACTGAAAGTCATATAAAACCTGAACCTGAAATGAAATTCTCTTCAAGTATGTATATTAAGATAACCGAAAAGTGAACTTGATTTAGATAAATTGGCGGTGATACGACCAAATCTCAGTTTACCAGGTGCACATAAAATAATAATCTCGTAGTTCTGAATTTCGTTACATCACAGATACCATATTAACCACGTCCGAGTACTCTCGACCAAAGCGAGGGAAAATTAAAATTAATATTTCCACTTCGAGTTGATTTCGTACCCGCGGAAGCTTACTACCACTTCCGTTACGGATATCCTCTTGTATACAATTTACCAAATTCCAGACCACTAAACAATTGAAAAACAACCTTGTTACGATGGGTTTAAGCACATTTCAGATAGTGGAACTCTGTCATATTTCGGTGCAACTTTACAATGCTAATGTTTTTCGTCATTAATCATGATGCTAAATTCGTTTAAAAAGAGCTAAAGACAGTAATAGGGAGGTATTTAGAACTGTGAAGAGAACTATAGTTGAACTAGCATTTCCCGCGGTTCCTCACGATATTTTATTTTACTTCATTGATATTTCACTTGTACGCAAATACATAATATGCACATAGATTATGATGATATAGTAGGAAATATTTATTGAGCGCTTCCATGCTTTAAAGGGCATGTAAAGCCCGTGCTGATTATTATCGTTAGATAGAAATCGTTAAGCCATGACGGAACTATCGACACTTGGGTTGGTCACTAACTCCTCCATCAATCCGCATTGGACCCACATGGTGGAGTATGCTCTAGGCCATGGTGGAGTATGCGCCAGGCCTCCTCAGTATGAGGAATACCCGTGTTCAGTAGTGGCCCATTGGTCAAGTTAGTAGCGTTCCATAAATAAAATGCTGCTGCTGAAGCCAATTAAACTTTGCAAACTTCATCATCTCAGCCCATCACGGCCCACTATTAAGCACGGGTCTCTTCTCTGAATAAGAAGGTTAAGGTCATAGTCCACCACACTGGCCAAGTGTGGATTGGCAGACTTCACGCACCTTTGAGTTTTGCAAGCTTCCCGGCATGCAGGTTTCCTCACAATGCTTTCCTTCACCGTTATAGCGAGTGACATTAAATGCTTAAAACGCACGTAACTACGAAAAATCTGATTGGTATTCGAACCCGGTCCCCTGAGTAGGAGGCTGAATTCTTAACCACTAGGCTATCACCGCTTCATACTACACTATCTACTACTATCACCTCATATCCTATATACTACTTACTTTACACTGCTATCCATATTCAATAATTTCAACGCATGTCCTAAATTATTGTAAAAGGAATCGTTTAACACAAAAAAGTGAAAATTCCTAAATCGTTGCATTGGCCCTTATACATAGGAGCTCTTGATATACTAGCTTTAATAGTCCCCTCGTTTAAAAGTTATATATTACGGTAGAATTTTAATCAGGAGGTCCTTCGAGCCGGATTGTAATGCAAACGGAGGGTAGGGCATATAAATCGCGTAAGTATACGTTACCGAGTACTTGATTTAAAAAGGTAAGGCATATGAGATTTTCAAGTTAGGGTGCTAGTTGAGGATATTAAAATGGTATGCAGTCATTTTGGTAGTGGTGGCTTGGGAGAATGATAGTAGTGTGAAATAAATTTAATAATAATATAAATATCTTCTGTCAACCCACGCAAAGCCGTCTAACTCCAAACTAAGCGTTAGCTTCTACTATGGTGATCATACAACTAATAGACATTCATATATGTATATTTTTAAATACATACTTTTATAGATATTTACACCCAGACACATAGAACAAAGATTCCTGCTCGTCACAGAAAAGATTGACCTGGTGGGAATCGAACCCACGCCCTTCGGTGTAGCAGTCAGGTTTACTAACCACTACACCAACCGGACAGTCAAAGACTGCAAGACTCAGCAATCTGATCAGTCTGCAGACAGATCGTGAGTACCCGTTTGCATTAAAAATGTATCAGAAGTTGATGAAGGATGAAGGATGAAGTTGATATTGCATGAAGGAAAACATCGTAACATGAAGGAAGAAAACCTGCACTTCAGCATAAAGCAGCAGAGTTCTGCATAAAGTTCTACAAGGTGTGTGAAGTTCACCGCACATGGCCTGTGTGATCGACTACGACTTGTACGCCTCACATTGTGAGTGGAGTCCTGAGCCTAGGCTGCTAGCAGTGGAACAGTTAAGGATCGCAATGGTGATGGGTGGCTTTGGATACCACGAATGGAGTGGGTCTCGTAGTAATGGTGAAGTGGCTGAATTCGGCTTCTATTTCACTAAGCTCCGTCCGCGGCCCCGCCCGCGTAATAGCAATATTAAAAATAGCCTATGTCACTCTGCAGACCATCCACTATCTCCACACAGAAAAGACGTCAATTCGTCGCTCAGTATCGAGGTGAAAGATGGAGAAACACATGCTCACACTAATATTATAAATTTTGAAGTTTGTGAAAATGTTTGGACGCGACTTGGCGTAGTAGGTACATTGATAAAAATTAACTACTTTGTTATTTTAGACTTTGGTCTATCGGTAGTTTTTGCGTGAAGGGGTAACGAACATTCTTCAAGGTGTGTCATTGCATATGTAAATTGTTTATAAATAAATAAAAAAAAGAAAAATCCATCCTTATAATATTAGTAGGATGCGTACTGCGAAGGATTGGAATAACTTGGCTGCGTCAGTGTTTCCGCCCACGTATGATATAGGAGTCTTCAAGAGAAGAGTGAATAAGCATTTACTAAGTTATTGCGCCCAACACCTTTGATATCATAGCCATTCACCATCAGATGGGATCAATGTCAAGCATTAACTTATAGTACATAATTAAAAAAAAGATATAACAAAATACAGTGAAATGTAAAAATATTTAAATGACTATTGCGTAAATAGGCTTTTTACTGTAAAAATAAAATAATAAGCCAGAATTGTGAAACGTTAAGGGCCCTTACACACAGAGGCGCTTCATTAAAATGTCACGGCACGCGTAGAGTGCTTCTACTGGCAGGACTTGCTTCGAGTGGGCATAGACGCGAGAAGAGATAGACATGCCTGTTATAGATAACAAAATATTGTGCAACTAACGCCATCTGTTATATGTTAGGGTAAACTTTATAACATTCCACCTTACTTCAAAATAAATGTCAGTCTGTTATAAAATACCAGTGTTTGTGACAGCGTCCGGGCGTAAATTTTTAGAGCGACAGGATCAGAGTTACGCCCTATTACCCAAAACTATAAGGGCGTAACTACATATATCCCGATTGCTTCTCAATTAGGCGTAATGATTGTTGAACGATAACAACCAGGACCGACGGGCTTACGCGTCCTTCGAAGCAAGAAAACACTCATGATTTTTTACCAGTAGCGGTCACCCATCGTCCTACTGACCGCGCCCACTGTTGCTTAACGGCTATGAACGCTTTAATGTAGACGGATACTTTACGGATGTGAGTATATATGTGTTTATAAATGTACAACTTCAATCCATTAATAGCCCTGAGTAATCTCTGTTCTCCCTGAGGAGAACTAATGCACTCTTCGCTTCGGTGAAGGAAAACATCGTGAGGAAACCTGCTCTCCTGACCTCACCATAAAGATATGAAAAGTCTACCAATCCGCTAGAGTACTGGACTATGCTTGTATCCTTGTATGTGAGGAAACCCGAGCCCAGCATGAGCCCAGTGATGTTGGACTACCGATAGCCAAGATTTCTATAAGTTAATATCCTAAATCTATTATCTATACTAATAATAAAACTGTAACAGGATCAATTCTATACATGAAATATATTTTTTAAATTTGAATGCAGGGAAGGTTAGACCAAAATTATTTTTTTAAATTTATTGTCTGTGTGTCTGTTCGAGCTTCACGCAAAAACCACTTCACAGATTTAGATGAAATTTGGCATCGTAGTAATTTAAAACCCAAAAATAGTTATAGGATATATTTTATCCCAGGATAAGAGGTTAAAATTAGTATGGCAACTCCGAAACCAATGGACTAATTTGGATCAAATTTTGCATGTTTGTGATTTATGTAAGGATAACGGTTACAGGGAACTTTTTATCCCAGATAACCACTTTATTCCCGTGGGATAATAGGTTAATATTAGTTTGGCAATTCTGACTCTCTTCCGAAGCGAAGCCAGGGCAATTTCTAGTCACGAATAAAAATATTCTAAAAAGTCACCTTTAGTATTATCTGTCTAAAACACAAAATAAGACAGTCTAGATAAAAAAACTGTCTCTTTTCTATCTCAATTATATCCAAGCCCAGCGGTGGGATAAGCCTAAGATGACAATTATAAATTAATCGATTATTACATTGATTCGTATACATTCGGTTAATTCTTTCAAATATGAATATTGAATATGATGAAATGTTTCAACGTCATATTACCTTTTGTACATAAAACTGTGTTCACAAAACGAAGCCTTTGATGTACGATAATAATAAATCGTGAAAAACATTCACGATTGATAAATATTGACATGGAATTTATATCGAATATTTTTGAAATTCGAAATTCAGTATACAGGGTGTCCCATGAGCAGTGTACCAGCGAGGGTTTATGAATAGAGGACGTTAAAATCTATCGATCCAATGTATTATCAGCGGTTTTTTATCATTTTCGATTTCGACTCCTGGTTTTGTGCTATTTAACTAGCAAGGGCGTTCTAGTAACATATAAATAAAGTCAGTTCTGATCTTTGTAATGTACAAGTTCATAGCACACGGTGTTCTAACATTAAAACGTTGCATTGCTGGAAACCGCTTGAATACTCTAACAAGTTTACTGTTAGTGTTTTAGTACTATTGTGCCTTATTTTACTAACAAAATTACGTAAATAATTAGCCATTGATTTCTGTTTAGTCTGGAAATTATTGGGTTTTTAATAAGGTTCTGTTATTAATTAAATAAATAAATATGACCACTATCTCAGGACAACCCATTTACAGTTAATACTGGCCAGTGAGGGCAGGTATGTTGACTTGTATTGGAGCAACGTAGTGAGATCTCGGTGTAAATTTAATTATCTCAAGACAACCGAAAAAAAACAGCATTCGCTATTCTAAGCTGATCTATGACACAGACTGAACGATTCGTCTGAATTATCATGTCCTATTTGTGTAATTATCACCATGTGCCAAGGCGAAATAAACCGCGAACTTCGTTCAAAACGATCCTTAAACTCTTCTATTTTTATTAATTTAAAAACAAAAACTCTCGTTCTTAAAGTCCATGTGATTATAATAAAAAAAACTGTCGTTCTTAAAGTCTAGAACATTATAATTTTAAAACAAAAATTCTCGGTTTTATAGTCAAGGATACAATAATTAGAAAACAAATGCTTTCGTTCTTAAGGTCTATGTCATTTTAATTTTAAAACAAGAACTCTTATTCTTAAAGTCTGCGATACGATAAATTAAAAAAAAATCGT
The DNA here is from genome assembly GCA_018249125.1 of Asbolis capucinus. Lineage (NCBI taxonomy): Eukaryota > Metazoa > Arthropoda > Insecta > Lepidoptera > Hesperiidae > Asbolis > Asbolis capucinus. The sequence continues at coordinate 11,056 of DWJZ01002404.1, forward strand.
TCTTAAAGTCTGGGACAAAATAATTTTAAAACAAAAACTCTCGTCTAAAGTCTAGGACGTTCGTTAAGTCAGATTTTTCCATTACTGACACAGATTTCATAAAAGAACGCGTGCCTCTAAAGAATAGGAGCTGCTCTTGAGATGCTCGCTTGCAATAGACGGAGCTCAAGAGTAGGACTAAGGCTTATCTGGGACATGCCTTTGACCTTATTCTTTATAACGAATTCATCGTTGTGAAACTTTTTGAATGTATACAATTTCTTTGATCCTAAGCCGACTTATAGACCTCTTGAGTCTTAATAAAAGACCGTTCGATCCTTTAAAATCCGTCCAATATTACTCGATTTCACTTAAGCATGAATATAGTTAAAATGCGTACAAAATAACGTATTTTTATCGAAGTTGTTTAAGAAAAAATCTGGCATCGCTTTGCACAAGTTACGTACTAGAAAAAGTAGCTATTGTAACCTGAACTAGAATAAATATGCTTCTTTGCTATAATAATACATTAATTATAATCCCTTCGCATTGAAGTTGTGTGGTGGAGCTAGACCCTGCTCCTCAGTTATGGGTAAACCTTTCCTCAGTAGTGGGCAATTAATGGCCATGTCAATGCATGGCCTCCAGCTCTTACAATTTAGATATAACATAATCAATTTATTACTTACATTTGTGTGAATATGATAGGTATAGAAAGACTTGAAGATCTGAAGTACCTGATGCAGAGGAATTAGGAAACAAATTCTAATTACTAAATAGAATTTAAAACTGAAAGTGGCTGGATTGGAACTGGGCTGGGCTAGAACGGATCCATCCATATTTAGCACCCACCGAAATACAGCTGCTATTAAATCAGATAACCTTAATTCCATCTAAATTATTCCAGCCGTTTCCAGATTCTCCATACTAAAAACCTACAATTCCAGGTCAGCTCAGTTTTGTTAAGTTGCACAATTGGCAGTAATGGTTCACCATCAGAATACTCCTTTCAAACCTCATCAAAAGACTATCTACTTATCTCTGTGCCAACTTTCGTTCAGATCTGTTTCAAGATTAATATTTATCCATCCTTCCTTATAAACTTTCGTAATTATAATATTAGTAGGACTGCATGAAATCTTTATATGTATATATACATATATACATAAATATATGTATGTATATTCAATAAGTTAGCGCTAGACTTCGAAACTACCTGATGGTAAGAAGCGACAAAGTCTTTGATGGTAAAACGCACTTAATAAAAGCCTATTCATTCTTCACTTGAAGACATTTACGTCATAATCAAACGGGAATACCGACGCGGGCAGCTTTATCCACTCCTTCGCGGTACGAATAATAAATAAGGAGGCGAAACGCGACGTTCGTGCGGCGTGTTTACGACGAAGGGATGAATACCCGCCGTGCGTCGGCTCGTTCGATGGTGGAACGGGGATGTGGGGATTACTTATGTAATTCCTGCGCACAAAGTGTATCCTATAGAATACTGAGGGGCTGTCAATTCTGTGCCTGTGATCAAGGCTTTGAAAGTTGGTTTTAACCAATTCAGGGTCACCGATAAGCCTTTTGGTACGCCTCTCCATTGAATCCAATGCTGACAAGTGACATTTGGCAGCACCAGCCCATATATAGCAGCAGTACTCCACACAAGATCAGACCTGAGCCTTATAAAGGGTTAATAGTTATTTCTATCCTAGCTATGAAATAAATCAAGCGTTTAAACCTTTCGTAGTGATATATCGGAATAGATTTGAACATGTGTATTTTCAGTAATAACGTTAGCCGGCGAAATATTGGACTGGCCAATATTGATATTACATAGCTATGATAATCGACTCTCACGCTTTGGTAACAGACCATGTTACACTCCCCTCATCCCCTCCCCTTCGTTACCCCCTTCCCTTTTTGACCCCTTACAGTCAACACCACATTTAGTGCATCAGTAAATACAAATAAATCTTTGGACAACTCACACACGGCCACAAACTAAGCGTTAGCTTTTACCATGGTGATCGGACAACTGATAAACATAATCGAACCCACGACCTTCAGTGTAGCCGTCAGGTTCAGTAACCACTAGACCAACCTCTCAAATCATTTATAAAAAGTGTTATTCTTATATCTTCGATAGTGAAATGTATTTATACAACCTTGCATCCCCTATTCCAACTGCACCTTCCGCAATTATCAACCTGCACGCATTTTTTTCGCCATTATACATAATAATAACTGACATTATAATAAGAAATTGACTGCATTAAGAAAAAAGTGAATAAACAATTGATTATCTTTTAATTTTATTTATGTTATATCTTTAATTTATTTATGAGATTGTTGTATTTTAAATACATTATAATAATTTCCCTACTTTATCCTGTCAATTGATGTTATTTACGATAAAAAGGGCGAAAAGGGACAGAGTACTTTCAATACAATTTATCAGCCTCATCATTATTCAGTGATAAAGGTTGATGAGTAACGTGAATCTTTTAATAGAGTACTCAGTTGCCTGTTATAAACGACAGTCTATATTTTTGCTCAAGTACTATTCTACCTTTTTGCTGTCTTTCATCAATGTCGGTTTAGTAGTTTAGATATGAAAAGATAACAAACTTTTATTTATAATTAGTTAATATTAGTAGTAATAAAGTCGTTTTTGATACCTTTAAAATGTATTGTCAGGTAAATGTTATCTATGGTTCTCTATTTAGTCTATCTAGCGAATTAGTCCGTGCCAAGGCAAAGCAGATTATTTATTTAATCATCTTCAATAGTGTTTTTAATAAATAACATATTATTCTATTCACCTACTGCTAACGCGTTAATTAAGGCGCTAAAATTACGTAGCACAGATGTAGGTACTCAACGAAAGCTAATTTTGCTTTACCTGTTTAAATAATGCACTAGCATACCACTGACATTATAATAAGATATTGACTGCATTAAGAAAAAAGTGAATAAAGAATTGATTTTCTTTAATTTCTTAAAACACGTAATTTATGAGATTGTTGTATTTTAAATACATTACAATAATTACTTTATCCTGTCAATTGATGTTATTTACGACAAAAGGGCGAAAAGGGACAGAGTACTTTCAATAAAATCTATCAGCCTCATCATTATTCAGTGATAAAGAATGATGAGTAACGTGAACCTTTTAATAAAGTACTTAGTTGCCTGTTATAAACTGAAGATCAGTGTAGTGACGTCGCCTTCAACTTACGTCCGTGAACTCTTCAAATCACTCTTAAACCATTTTGCTTGTAAGCTCTCATGTCATTTTATAGTTATTTTCAATATGCTTTCGTGATCCTATCGTAGGTATCGTAGGTAATAAAAGCACTTCAAGGGCAGTCCTTAAGACCCTGGCCCTGAGGCGAGGAGCTATGGAAAGTTTAGGAATACCTAATCTTGCCTGAGTTTGTCAGGGGTCTGGAACTTCTTCTCAACGTCTTTGCGACAGCTCAAAGGTCTGGCAACAATAGATCAAACTTGGTCGCAATGCCTTTTGGGTTTATCATACAAATAACAATAACAAAATATATTGTTAAGAATTAACAATGTATTTTACCTTTTCAAAGCTGGTCTTCTTCATTTTCTCTCCAAGTTTAACTCATTCTCTTTCCCAGTCTTCTTCTGTTGTTGAGCAATCGATTGGTCGATTTACCAAGGAAGGTTATAGGATATATTTAATCACAGATAAAAATTAAACCCTTGCTAGGTTAACTAGTAATATTTAAAATATATAATTTGTATTAATAATGTTATTATATTCTAATATTAATAAGGATATATAGAAAGAAAGAAAAGAAAGAAAGATTAATTCCGCTTGGTGTAAAAAAAACATTTAAAAAATAAGAACATAGTTTAACAAATTTATAATAACAAAATAAAAACAAAGTTAAAATAATAAATCAATTAATAAAAATAAAAAAAACATATATGAAGTTTAATTAAAAGAGTAATACAGGAAACTAGACCTCGCTTGAAACCCAAAAAATAAATATCAAAGGTAAAATTTACCTTACCTACGACTCTATTCTTCAGGCATTACAGTTCTATCACCATAATACCCTGACGAGAATTCTGTTTCATTCCTTATTATCAAGTTATTTATAACTTCAGCTCCAAATTAATTTTCTAATTCGTAGATCCTTTAAATCTATCAGTTATTTGCATAATCTTTCAGATTTACGTAATAATATTCTCTGGATTGTACCTTCAATAAATAATGTCGTTTCTGTAGGGTATCCATAGATTGTGTAATAACGGGATGTCCAAGTTTGCGAGTGACGAGTTAATTTAACTCAGAAAAAATTAAGTTGGATTAATAAAGGATTAAGTTATTTAAATGATTTGTTGTGTTAGCTTAGGAATATATGTATATTTTTATATATTATATCTATAAATTACCTGTCTCTTAATGACCAGTAATGTATCGGTTAATCCTGTGGCATTACTGATCACTGACCTACAAACAGTTGCAGTTATTATTACTATCGTTTGCTCATTTGTTGCTTAAATTATAAAAAATTCGTAGGTTTTAAGGTGATTTCTAAATAAAAATAATTTAATTATAAGAAGTTTTAACGAAAATTTGATTTTCATGTTTGCTCCAGACAAATACTAAACTTATAAGTATATTATTTCATCGCAATTTTATAAAAAAGATTAACTGATTATTATATGAACATAAATTAATTAAATACTGTACTCTACTAATAATAAAAGTCCAACGAATTGCAAATTGTTCAACTTAAAGCAGAATTTTCAACAACTTTTTGGTGTGTTTGACGTGTATCACATTACTTTACTACCTCATTAAAATCCAATATTTTTTAATAATCCTTACTTCATTCTCTCTCTCTCTTCAATCTTGCCTCATTGCCGAGGATCGTCGTATACGCGAAGCTTTTTCAACCGCTTGCCGCCACTTAAGGCGATCAGCAGCTTGGTCGAGTGCAGTGCTTATTGGTATCTCACTTCACATTTTTTTTTAAACGGAGACTTAATAAATACTTAAAAAATATATATTTAAAACAATAATCCCGAACATTTAAACAAAATCATACGTAACCTACAAACAAACTGACATCAGATATTCAGACTGTAAATCGCCATAATTCTAAAGGCTTTAGAAAATTGAAACAGTATGAATAGTCGTGAAAATCATGCAATTAATTACTCGTTGCTGACGGGAACCCTATGGAATAAATAGAAACATTTATGTGCCAAAAACAGTTTTCAATTCAAATATTTAACGGCAAAAATTATTTTTATAACTACCTGTATACGGCGCACTGATGTCTTTAGCAAGTTTGTTGAGAATTATTTGGTGTAGGTTTTGGTTTCAAAATGATGTCGATCAGACGATCAGGCGTGATCAAATACCGCCACCTAGAAGTTAACGGTCGCAGTAACTTTTTTTTTGTTTTCGAGGACCTTCAAAAGGTGTCCGGCACTATAACTCGAGTATGTGAGATTCTTACCAACTAAAAACCCACCGCCCGCCCCTCTACTATCCAGGATCTCACAAGGAACACGACCGGAGTCCTCTAAGCACGATATACACAGGACCGTTTCCCGGGGTCGCTTGCTGGACGCTTTAGGCTCCCATAATCCCGAAAGTACGCCACCTCCATGTAACTCTGATGTCGTCCCCCGCTACCACGGACACACGGACACACACACGGACTTCGGCGTGGAGACGCCGACGACGACGACGACGAACAAACCTAATTAGACCCACTTCCTCTTACACTATGGAGTTGAAATTTTGCATACACCTTCCGACCTGATGACAATACATTTTTATAAGCATGACCTGATACTCCGTTCAGGATTGGCTCCAGAGAAGAGAACTACTGAACGGTTAACAATCCGGTTATGAAATTTTGTGTATTCCTTTGAATTGGATCTATTAAAATATGTTTTTAGAAATTTCAATAAACTTTATTTATTCTACGTTCCTACGATCACGAAACCTGATAGTGGATTAATACAAAATAGTTGCTCACAAGTTTTATAACATCAAGGAATAGTTGAAGTAGGTAATAAGGTTCGAACCAGCGATTGCACAGAGGAATTTAATTATATCCAGCCCCGGCGTCAATTATTGTTCCTGGAAGTTCAGTTGAATTCCACGAAACACTGAAGTTGAAAACCTTATTCCAACAGTTATATTTTTATGGTATATTTTTTGTTCATAATTGTTAATTGTATAAAAACTTGACGATTTTGTATGGTAAAAATTCCAAATCGATTTTGTGTCGTGTATAGTTTTGAACCTGTTTGAGGTGCTTCAGGAGCCGTCTGGGACGAAAACACGCTTTCGACTGCGTCTAATTGTAATATCAATAGTACTTATTCATCAAAAATATTTTTAACAAAATTGTTATTGTCATAATTTGATGTTGAAAAGTATTTTAGAAGATATATTAGTCTTAAAAAAATCCGGAAAAAACAGTTGCTCTTGGCTAGCGCTTGTGTTCATCAACGAGACGAAGACTTTTCCTCATATAAACATGAGTAAAACCACGGGCACAGCTAGTATTTTGATAATGACCCACAAATTGATCTTAATTTATTTAACTAAACCTGTGACGATACTTGTAAAGCAAGACCCGAGCTCTAGCCAGACGAATATGTTTACTCTGGTTATAAATCATAACGGATACCACAGGTAATCGAAGCAGGCACGATTAAACAAAAAGCAACGTCAATACAATACAAAACTTTTCCATTCAACTCCATCACAATTCCCGATAAAAACGATTTATTTACAGCACAACCCGATGAAAGTTGGAAACTGAACAATTAATATTATCGACAAACTGTTGGACAGAGAATTTGCGAATAATTGGAGTGAATGAGCGCAGTGCAGGCAGTAATTTAGTCGCGTCAGCTCAAAGGCGTAACAAATTGTAGTCATCATTGCTCCGAGCGGTTAATATGAACTGTGTTCGAACGACCCGTGGCTATTAAACTCGCTGGAGCTGATCTAACGATCAATATTAAGAAAAAAACATTACAATACAACTTATTTTCATTTCACTATCACAGGCCGCTTGGTCTAGTTGTTAGGGAACCTGACTACTACACCGGAGGTCGTGAGTTCGATTCCCACCCAGGCAAACTTTTCTGTGATGAGCAGGAATGTTTGTTCTGTGTGTCTAAGTGTGTAATAGAAATATCTATTTAAGTCTATCTCTTAATTAGTTCTTTTTTCTCTAAATTAGTAATTTAAGAATATTACTTTATTTGCAATTCCTCATTATCAGTATTAATCCTCCTTAATCCAAATCGAAATCAAAATACTTTCCACATAAATATACACTTGTATATCTTTGTTGAATTACCCACAAACTAAGAAAAAGTTTAAAAATCATTCTATATTCAACTTACTTACAACTTGTTAGTTGTAATAAATAATTTGAACATATCCCCATAACATGCCGCTTCAGGATGGATAATAAAAGAAGGATGGGAAGAAGGGGAGTAAAAGAGGTGGTTCTAGGAAGGCAACTCGTTATTATTGATCGAAGACACAGTTATTATTCAACCTACCCGCTGTTTTCGTAGCCACGCATGGAGTCGCAAGTTAGGGCGGCGGGCTCCTAATTGTTTTATACCCGTCGTACAGTTCACGTCTTGCTTTTATTGTTACTGTTATGCATGTCGCGTGTCGTTCTATATTTAAAATAATTGACAATAGACGTTATAGAAAAACCGTCGTTTATTTTATATTTTATTTTCTTTATTTATTTCAGGCAAGTAAGGCCGGATGGTCTAGTAGTTATTGAAACTGACTAGTACACCGGACGGTTCGATTTCCACCCAGGTCAAACTTTTCTGTGATGAGCAGGAATGTTTGTTCTGTGAGTCTGAGTGAGTAATAGAAATATCTATTTAAGTATATATTTAAGTATCTATTTAAGTATATATGTACATGTATGTTTATCAGTTATCTGATCACCATAGTACAAGCTGACGCTTAATTGGGGGTCAGATGGCCCTGTATGAGTTGTCCAAAGATATTTATTTATTTATATACAAAAATACATATAAATTATGCCTTCAACATACGGAAAATATTTGGTGTTGAGGTCGCTTAGAAATACAAAATTCAATCCCAGCTGGCATACCAGAGTGTCGTAGAAGGCATATAGAAGTCAGCTGCTCCGTGGTAGGGCTTTGTGATTAGTTTTTCTATGTGAAGCCCGTCTGGTTGGCTTCCACCTACTCGAGGGACGGGTTAATTTGGTGTAGTTAATGTCTATGGGCGGCTTTGATCGAACCATCAGATGACTCGCCTACTCGTTTGTTTAATTATATCATAAATATCCTAGTAACGCTTACTTTTGCCAACATGTAGGTTATATTGGCTACTTGGGCTCAGAGTAATGTATTAAATTTATACAAATAAAGAAAATTTTAGTGTCTGTTTGTTATATTAAAATATGATATATATACCAAAATAATATATTTTTTTCTATCTGCCTGTTTGTACCAGCTAATCTCTGGAAC